>FIZV01071117.1:0-11080 GCA_900050545.1 Trionymus perrisii | reverse complement strand
AAGTGGAATTTTACAGGGGAGCGAAAAAACCCATATCATTCAAACTCATATATTTGAAATTTTCATGTTTGAGAATGCATTATTAGGATTGGTAATATCAAATTTATAAAATATGAAAGATCTTATGGTAATAATTCTGTTTGGTTTGTAAATTACTGCAATATTTTCAGAAAAAATGGTGAAATACAGAATTTTATTATGATCATCCAACGCCACTCTCCCAGCCCCCTTCAAAAGGGGAAGAGCATAACAAAACTTTTGTTTGCATTATTTTATAGTGCTCATTTCATGGATCCCAAAAATGTAAAAACCTCAAAATCGAAAAAATGTGACTTCCATCTTCGGTGCTTTAGTGTACAGAATTGAAACGCAAGATTTTTCATACATGCATAATATTATTTAAACAGTTTGGTAAAAAAAGGCACTGATATAAATGAAAAACCGGCCTCCATATGGAATAGATATGCAGTCTACACTCCACAAATTGCAACAGTCTGCATTCAGTAACTGATTTTAATTTTTTTTTTTCACTGTCAGAGAAAAAAAATTGTGAAAAAAAGGGGAGAGAACGCAGTCTGTTATAATAGTTCAAAATAATATATTTGCAATGAATTTCTTGGCAAGTAGGGTTGACTGCGCCGTCTCCCCGGGCCCCCAATGGGGAGGTGAAGGGTTAATTTTCAAAATTTTGATAATTTCTCACCGTAATGTTCTAGCAGACGATAAATAGAACTAGCATCCAAAATTTCATGAAAATCGGTTCAGTAATTTTTTCAGAATCTTTCTTGAGGGGATGAAGAATTTTAGAATTTTTACAAAATACTGCACATGTGTATTTTTGCGAGTTTTAATCGTAGAAAGTTCGTTTTAATCGCAAATTAAAGCGCTTAAAAATCTAAGAAACTTTTATTCTTGTACCTACTTTTTTTGTTGGAATCAATACAATCTGAGTAAAACGGGTTGGCGGCATGTGTAACATTCAAGGAACTTTGGTTAGAGTTGGTTAGAGAACAGAATATACCTAGACCTACATACAGTGCCGGTTCGTTTCGCATCGTTTACTTTCGGGTCGGGAGCGGTGGGTGCGAAACGACCAATTCACTGGATACTTTACTCTATATAATTTGTTTTTCTCAGTTCAATACGTCTAATTTTTGGGTGCGTAGCCTCGCTTTAGAATTAGGTAATTCTTTCAATTCTGAAGTACTTTCTTATACAATTGAACTAAAGGAACGAATAGTATCAAGTGTTCTGCATGAGTATATGAAAAGTGGTGAACAAAAAAATTATTTCTGTTAGGTATTGATGAACTACTCCGAAACACGTGATTGTCAAGTGCTAAGTCTTTCAATAGCCGTAAAAATGAATTTTACGTTGTTCAACATTGAACTGCATTAGTTCTCATATTCAATCAATAATCAACATCATGAATTAACAATGGTATCAAAAATTACTTATGTAGGTAGTAATCTTTGGTAGTAATGTACCTATAGTTTTAATTTCATATTTTTCAAAACGATACGGCTTATTTGTTAATACAATTGCCTTCTATTTTCTCTTGAAACTGTCATCATATTAAAACTACCTAGCTAGGTACTTGGATTATTTCGCCTGAAAAAATGGAGACACAATAATTATTAATTTATTATTACCCATCGTAATGTTTTTTGACAATTTGCTCCTCTCCAACGTTCCATTTTTTCTTTTAAATGCGCATTCTGATTACCAATACCTACCTGTACTCCTGAATGCAATACCAATGTATGCATAGGTACATGTTTCAATAATAATTTATTTTGTTTAAAAACAAAAATAAAATAAATAAATAAATAGGGTTCGAATGTAGTGTAATAGGCCAACACCATTATTGTATTACATCAATTATCATAATACGATTATATTTTATGTGTTTTAAAAAAACGAGTTCTGTTATTTCATGTTTATGCTCACTTGAATTTTGAAAACGTACTTAATTGTGATACCTACTTGTAATATAGAGTCTGAAATTGATTGATACAAAGTATAATGTCTTTATGATTTTTTTTTACTCCTTAATGCAAGTATGCAAACTAGGTAAATGAAGGTTTATTTATTTGGAATTTTAAATTTTAGTTCATGAATATAGGTAATGATATATATTTTTTTTTTATAGCATGATATCAAATGACGCCTGTGCTTGGTATAATTTTTAATTGAGATCGCATTTTCAAAATAGATTTTTATCGAAAAAATAAAACAAAAAAATACAAGGTATGTACTACCTGACCTACCTACTTTCATGTTTTTAACAATCACTGGAACTTGGAACATGCTTTTTGTCCTTTTTGTGGTATAAGTTGTTTTTTTGGGGGGGGGGGGTTCTTTAAATAGAAGTAAGGTTCTTTTTCAATGCTCGACATGTGAATTAATTTTATCCTAAACAGAAAAATAGAAAAACTTTCAATACTACTCTCTCATTTTCGAACATTACACTATTGAGTATGAAGAGCGTAAAATACCTTTGAATACAAATCATGTTGTCTTTGTTTCGGTACTTACTTACGTTAGTACCTATACATAGCAGTTAGGTATAAAAATTTTGAACAATTTCGAATCTTTTTAGAACTGAACCACAAAAAAGTGCTTTATTGAAAAAATTAAATCTTGTTTTTCGTTTGAGCGAGTATGCTATAGAAAATTTTTTAATTATGTTTTGGTTTTGTTTCGCAGAGAACTTACTGTGTTACTGATATTCCGGCTTCTACAAAATGTAGCATTTCGGAGATTTTTATTTACTTGAAAAAGTTAAAATCGTTCAAAATTTAAAATGAGTAACTTAGTCAGACTTTCTTTTGAATCCAGTGTAATGTTCGTGTGCACAGTGATGATGTACATATTATCTGTGCATCCCCAGTACACAAATAAAAAGTGAACTAGCAGTAAAAATCTTTTATTTCCCGAAACGACTGCTCATTAACACAGTATGACAGTTTACTTTATATCAAGTGTGTTCAAAGATGTTATGCTTTTTTGTTGCATAAATACCCTATACCTGCAAATTTAAAAAATCAAATCACCACAAAGTGTAAGGGAGAATAAATTTATTCACGATTGATTTAATGCTGAAGATATTAAACCATTTATAAAATTAGTCCTTGATTTCGCCTCAGTGATGCAATTTTGAACTTGTTTATCTGATAATGCAGCACCACCTAAAAGAATATCAGATCACATACATTGAACAAGTACAGTAAAAATGAACTGATATAAATACCGCAAATTATTCAATACCAGGTTTATGAAGAGAGCATATCTCTTCTTCGGCAACTACAATTGTTAGAAGTCCCAAACTCAAAGATTCTTCTTCACTACATGGATCTGCTAATACCGTATCTTCGTCAAAAATTGCGAATGAAGTTGATATTGGTTTACGTAATACATTTAAAGGTATTCTGCAACTTTCATCAACGCTAGTAGTATCAAGTTCACTATTGAATTCGACTTTTGGTAAAGTGACTAAAACAAAATATGTATGTTCATTTCAAGTGAAATATTATTAATACCCGAAATAAGAAGTTGAGCATTTAATTACCACTTTGTACTGCCGCAATTAGAGAAGAAAAACAAGCATCGATGACAGCACCATCATAATTTGTGCAAGTAATATCACAGTACAAGGTCCAAACTAGTTTATCCACGCAAATACATAAAGATTTCAAATCTATAACTCGAGACTTGTTGATAACATCATTGATGTAAGCCGTCAACACTTGCGCTTTTTCACTAGGGGGTCCAGGTCGAAATTGCGATGAACATAAAGGCGGTAGGTCAACATTTATTAGTAAAAATCCCTCTTCAGGAAATTCTGGTTTTGGTGGTCCGAGTTCCTGAGTGAATAGATTTTTAAACTCCATACATGAATCCTTAATTAAAAATTTAATACAATATTACCGCTTTAAAACCACAAACTGCACATGAGTTTCCAATACGCACAATTGCGGATCCATCCGCAGTATTGATAGAATTTATGTTTATTGATACGTTTCGAAACTTGCCAAGGCCTCGGCCATCTGGCCGCACACTATGTGCCTAAAAAACACGAGCAGAATAATTTCTTCAAACCTTTGCTCCAAACTGCTTAGAATTTCATTATAGTCTTAACAACTTACCAAATAATCTTGATAGTACTTTAACGGATGAACAGATCTGAAACGTTAAAAGTATTTTAAGCAAGAGAAAATTCGAACTTGATTCATTTAAGACACCTAGAATTTTTTCAATTAATCTTACTCATTAGTAACCGTTAAAAGTTGATATTTTTTCATTATCTCGAAAATACTGAAGAACAATGTTCTTACTTGTAATGTTCCATAGAAATTGTTGACAGAAAACAAATCCAAAGGGGCACTTTTTTATACACGTTCAATTTTCAATTTTCATGAATTTTGCAGGATAGACATGAACTTTTCCTATTTTCTTGAAGAAAAGAAAAAATATACAGCAATAAGCTTGAAATTCCATGCTTATTTTTCTTTATCAGGTGGTCGGCGTTGTTTGTTTATATTTGTGTCACGTGTTGTCTAATCGAAACTGATAAGAGGACGCTATTTTTTTACCACCTCTATCCGATGGGCCAGCAGCCAGCATTGCTAGTATAAGCGCATAAGCGCACCAGCACCAGCGCACCAATGCACCATGCGCACGCGCACCATTGTTTCAGTATTCACAGGTAAGTTTGGCAACGTTGTTGTGAACTTCTTCGTGATTTCATTGGTTAAAAATATATAAACGATCTTTTCATTTTTCGTAGACAAACCGCGAGAATTTTAACGGTTTCATTATTCATTTTCACTTCACTTTGTGCTTTGTAGTTTTGAGTTTTTCGGTTTCATATTCGTAGTAAATGTTGCCCTTTGAATTTCAAGTTCTCAAAGAAATAAGTAGAAAAACGTGATGTAGATGTAGAATAGCTGTTTCGACTGTCTCGTACTTATACCAATACGTTCGGTTTCTTATTATTGCGAAAATTCTATCAAGTAAGTTCTACATTATTGTATTGTTGGTATTCCCAAGTTTTCACTCATACACCTGTCTATATGTTATCTTCGTTGAAATAACAATGCCTATCGATATCGAGATTGACGGTTTTGCTTTAGTTTTGCCATAACTTGCAAATTAACCGTTTAATACAATTATTTTAATTACAGATTCAAATTTGTTTACATCAAAAAATTTTGTCATATTAGAATGGATTTATTGTATAATGATCAAGAAAACATTGTTTCTAATTTTCGAAAACTACGAAGTCATTCAAATGTGCATCAAAAGAGTGAAAATCAAGTCATGAAGCGGTCAGTTCTTGGAGTTATAAATACTGACAGTAACAAAATTGCTCCTGCTAAATCGAAAAATGTAAGTAATCATTATGTTGTACATGGTTGTACATTGCATAATTATGCATTACGTTATTAATACACGTTTGATTTTTTTCTTCCAGGAAAAAATTCAAAAAAACGTAACCTCGAAAGGACCTGTTCTCAGAAGTGTTAATTCATTTAAAATATTCGAGGATAAAGAAGAAAGCGCAAGCAATGCCGATAAAAAGCGTAATGATAAATGTAAAAAAGAATCGCCTTCGAAAAAATTTAAGGACTGTTTGAGCTCAGTAAGTAAAACATTTCTTCATATTTGACGATTAAAAACGATTTATACTGTCTTTTTTATGGTACTTTTAGGTATTAAAATTACCACCGAAGTTAATATCCAGTGAACTTCAGTCGCGCCAGCCACTCAAAGATGTTTTTAATGCATCGATTTCAAGTGAAGATGATTCGTTATCCGGAAAAAGTTATGTCGAATCTCCTATGTCCGTTGATAAAACCATGTCGCCAATCGCAAGGCCTAAAAGTCAGCTGAAAAAATTGTATGATTGTGATATATACAGCGAAGAAATATTAAGTTATTTAAAAACGATGGAAGTACGTGTTTTGCTTCGTTAATTGATTAAAATTTCATTGCTCGGTTGGTAATATCACTATTCTATTTCAGAAACTTTATCGTCCTAAACCAAATTACATGAGGAGACAGCCAGATGTATCTTACACTATGCGAACTATTCTGGTGGACTGGTTGGTTGAAGTAGCGGAAGAATATAAATTACAACCACAAACGTTATTTTTGGCTGTTTCTTTCATCGATAGATTTCTAAGTTTGATGTCAGTGGTACGATCTAAATTACAATTACTGGGCACCGCTGCAATGTTTGTCGCATCGTAAGTTTTACTTTAAATCATTAACCATCTTTTTGTTACTTTCGGAGTTCTAATTTTGTTTGTAACAGGAAATATGAAGAAATTTACCCGCCCGATGTTGGCGAGTTTGTATTCATCACAGACGATACGTATTCACAAAAACAAGTTTTGCGAATGGAATATCTGATATTGAAAGTATTAGCTTTTGATATATCTGGACCTACAGTTATTACTTTCGTTCAGCATTTCTCTGTACTCTGCGAAGTTCCCGAAAAAGTTTTGCATCTAACAACGGTAATTTTTTTGTCGATACTAATAAATTTTCATTATTACGATATTATTAATCAACTTTTTCTGATGACAGTACCTTTGCGAGTTAATGTTGCTGGAAGGTGATCCCTATCTTGCGTTTCATAATTCCATGTTAGCTGCTTCGGCATTATTGTTATCACGTTATTGCTTGGAATATTCTGAACTATGGCCTGAAAATTATGCGAAAGTAACTGGATATCAAATGTTAGACTTATCACTTTGTATCAATCATATAAATGTAACTCATAGGAATGCCAAAACACTTCAACAACAGGCTGTCAATAATAAATATAATTGTAGCAAGTGAGTAATATCAATCTATTTTCATGTTATAAAATTTTGCAAAAATTCATGATGAATATTCTCAGGTATTTGAATGTAGCAAATGTCGAACCGAAATCTCTAGACGTACAAGAATGCCTACGACAAATGACCAAATTACGAAAATTTAGTAAAGATAACAGCTAACGTTATTAGGAGCTCAACAATCAACGAACCTGCACGAAAGAGGCTGGTGATTTGTTTTCAACTTATGTAATTGAACTTGATTTTTTTTCACTATGAACGGAACACGATTTCGTGTTTATTATTATTCATTTCGAAAGTAGATGTTTTAGCTAAAACTATTTTGCTGAAACATTCTACTTGTTTAAGTTAATTTTAATGTACTTTTAAATGATTGATTTTTAAAATGTTAACAGCCTGGAATGAGGAAAACATGCTAAATCCATTCGTTTCTGTTTTTATCCCTCGTTTGAAATATTTCTTGAACTTTCGTAATTTCTCAAAAAATTCAAAGAATTTGTTGTAAATACCCAAGAAATTCAATATTGGCTTTAAAAATCGTATTTATAATTTTTGTTGTATGTTGTGTGATGCATTCATTGTTTTAGTATTTTCTATTTTAATTGAAAATTTGATAGTTTTAATTTATTTATGCGATTGTTTTGTGATTGAAAATACGTTATTTCATCATTGAATAAAGCACAAACTTTTTATTGCGAGTATGCGATTTGTTTCATTTGGAGATGAATCATCATGTTCGTTTGAATACAATTTTAATCGGCTTTAAAAAAGTACATGCTTAATAAATTAAACAAAAACGAACACGAATTAGTAAATTTTCGCTTTAGCAAAAGGTATATATAACAAAGAAAATTGAGAAAATGTAATTTCATAAAATTTCGAATATTTTTTTCAGTTCAACCATCAATTGCCAATCTGATTAGAGTAGATCATCTCTAAAGTAATTTTTACATGCATCTATAGATTGTCTACTAATTTTACTAACAAGTAGATCAGTTTCATCGAAGTGTCTACCAAATAATTTTGGCGTTTCGCCGGATGCATTTTCTATCTTAATACACACTTCTTGTCCTTTCCTTGCAGTTTCAACAGGTTTATGATTACTTTCTATACTAGTAATTATTCCAACATTAATAAACTCTTTACTTGGAACACACATTGGAGTGCCTACTTTTACAATACCCGCTTCAACCGTCACTCCACATACAATAGGGTCCCTGGAATTGAATACGAATTGCGGTAATATTTTTAATTTGCATGGAAATACCGCTACGTCTTTGAATTCTTCACGTTTCTTTTGTTTCAGTTCTTCACGATATGCGGTAAATTTATCGAATAAATGGTAAATAATATCTGCTTGGAATATTTTGACACCAACGTTTTCGGCTAATTCTTGCGCATCTCTTTCTATTTTAACATCGAAAGCTAAAATAACAGCGTACTGAGCGTCATGTTCTAGCATAGCCGATGCTTTCATAACATCTTTTTTAACAACAGGGCCCACTCGTATACTACAATACGGAATATCTGACGTTTTCAAAAACTCCACCAAAGCTTCCAAGGATCCTAATGTACTGGCTTGGACATATACACCACGATCTTGAACTTTTATGGTACTGAGGGCAGAATGCAACTCTTTGGACACTTGTTCCTTGCAAGCCTCGATTTCTTCGGTTTTCGACGCAATCCTCAAATTAATTCCGGCTATTGCTTTATCTAGATCTTTTGCGGCAATTTTCACTCCTTGAGCAGCTTTTATTTCTTTATATTCTATGTAAGCGTTTTTCACACGTAATTCTTTAAGCGGTTGAGGCATCAATAGTGAACGAATCTGCGTCACAATAGGTCCTTCAGTTCCAGCCAAAATCATGGTTTCTCCTTCCCTAAGGTATCCGTTTACTAATATCACATCAATTGTTGTACCTAGACCGGGTATAGCTTTAACTTCTAACACAGTCGCTTGTAGATCTTCGTTAAACAACAGCCGTTTATACAACATGTTTTGACAATACTCCATAATTAACGCTAATAAATTACCCATACCTTCCCCTGTTATTGCTGACGTGGGTACTAGAGATACATAAGTTCTTGGATCTGGATTATCGTAGAACAGTGCCGCATTTAAACCTTGTTCGGCGAATTGTAGTATAACATCTTTACTTCGTTTTTCAAATTCTAACTGCGTATTTTTTTCTTGAAGTTGTAGAATGTCACGAATATCTTTACGGACTACTGTATTCCAGTTATATAATCGATCAATTTTATTCAAAGCTACGACGAATGGTGTTTTCTTCGATTTTAATATCGATATGGATTCAATAGTTTGAGGTTCTAAACCATGCATGATGTCGACAACTAAAATAGCAATGTCACAGAGAGATGAACCTCGATTTCTCAAATTACTGAACGATTCGTGCCCAGGTGTATCAATGATTAGTAAACCAGGAACTTTCAACTCTACTTTCGCCATTTCCTTGACAATACGCACTTGTTCCTTGATCGCTTTCACAGGTACATTCGTAGCGCCAATCTGCTGCGTAATACCGCCAGCTTCGGAATCTTGTACATTTGTTCTTCTCAACTTGTCAAGAATTTTAGTTTTTCCAGTGTCTACATGGCCTAATACGCAAACGATAGCAGCTCTCAATACATATTCCACGTCTTTATCATCGTGGTGTAAGTGCTGAAAAAAAAATTATAATATCAACTGAAACGAATAGTGAAGCGAAGTCGAATTCATAAATGATGCTTACTTTCCGTGCATGAATTACGTCATTTTCTTTTTGCGATTCGTCAATTTCATTTCTTTCGGAATCGCTTGCGGAACTTTCTTCGTCATCTTCATTCTTTTTACTTTTAACCGGCTCAGATCTATCTAAAATCTGAACCCCTTGTTGAATCGATTCTAGTAAAGTACGAGCTCGAGCTCTTTCAAATTTTTGCTTCGCAGACAGAAATTTTCCTTCGGCTTTCAATTTTTCTTTACGTTCCTTATCACGTTGTTTTTTCTTCTCTTTTCTCTCTTTTTCTCTTTGTGCTTGTAGTTGTTTTGCTTCTTCAGCTTCTTCTAATTTACGAATTTTCTCTTCCTCTTCTAAACGAGCCTTTTCCTCATCGTCTTTCAATTTTTTAAGGGTTTCTTGCATTGCTGCAATCGCCTTTTTACCAGGTCCTTTTTTCGGCACATCTTTCGTTTTGTTACCAGGCTGTTTGGGTTTTTGAGGTTTCTTCACGTTCGAGGCCTGCTCCGATGGAGGTTTAGTCTTATTGGACTCGTCTTTAGTGTCTACTTTATCGTTTGTGGACGCCATTTCAGCAGTTTCATTTACTTCTCTAGTCGCAAAGTCAAAGTAAAGATTGCATAAATTTATCTGCAAACAAATTTAAACAAATTACTATCTGTTATAAGAACAATCAAGTTTGCAAGATTGTCGGTTTCAATACTTTATAAAATGTAACGATTATTAAAAAAGATAACAAATCATATTATTCTCATAAGTGTCTTTATCGAAGAAATTATTTTAACAGGTTAAAAAGTTGCATTGCGTCATATGTAGTAAAATAAGAACTAAACATAAATGAAGAGGATTATAACTTGATTTTAAAGTGTATACATACTTTGATAGGAATTGGCAAAATGAACTTGAAAGTGGTGACAGTGTCAATGTCGCAGGACGCATCTATTCTATTTATTTGTGGATTGTGGATGAAATGAAAACTACTATAAATTGAAATTTGTTAATTAACTTTTCTTCAAAAATTCATATAATTTCCGAAGCTTACACGAAGAGTAAAATAAATCGCATCAAATTTTTGACTTTATGCTTTTTCTTCATCATCAACTTTTCAAGTTGTGATGATGATAATATGATTTGTGTTAAGTTGTGTGAGTGACTCCTGGTGACTCCGCGTGGCCGCGTGGCGTACAGAGATGGAATGAGATGGAACGATTACCGATTATAATCGATTATGCTCGATTATTTTAGTCCCGATTATTAATCGAAAAAATAATCGATTAATCGGAGTTTAGCGCTACCTATATATAATGTAAATTTCGCACTAATATTTGCTCAATTTGCTACTTCTTGATTGGTTAATGGACGTTTGCATCGAAAGAAATGTTGGAAAAGTCAACAAAGCTCAAAAATTTTCTTTTCATAATTTTCTTTTTAAAATGAAAGCTCAAAAATTTTCTTTTCATAATTACTTTTAAAATAATCGATTATGTATCG
>FIZV01071108.1:0-11586 GCA_900050545.1 Trionymus perrisii | reverse complement strand
TAGTGAAAAATAAAAACTCTCTCCTTATGAAAACTTTATTGCGAAGCGCTTTTCGGAAAGTACAACTTTCCATCATCAGGCAAGAACACTTAATGATTGATACTAAAGTTACAACTTAAAGTTAACGTTGGTCACGTGGTGGGTGTGTTTTTAAAGTATGGGATGGTACAGTCGGGTGGGGGGCGTATGTGATTAGTTTGTGGTAGGCACTTGGAGCAGGTCAATGTCGAGTGGGGAAAGGTCATCGTTGAGTAGGTTTTCTTTTTTGTTTTTAAACATCGCTATTGCTTCTCCGATTGGTAGTTCTGTTTTTCTATTGACTGTTTTTTTGAGTGTAAGGTTTTCCTCAGTAATATTATGTCCGGTCGTAATGATGTCCAGGAATGGTAGTTGGTTGTCTTTCTCGGTTTCATGGGTGAACTTGATAGACTCATATTGATTGTTCAGTGTGTCAAGAAAACCGTCAATGTCGAAATCTTCAGTTATGATGCAGAAAATATCGTCAACGAACATAGGTATCCACCACGTTTTTGGGAACATTTTCTCTTTCTTTTTCAGCTTCGTTTCGAAATGTCCCATGAATAAATTTGCCATGAATGGCGAATTGGCGAGAGCGTCCTTCTCGAGTAGCAGGCACGCACTCCGTCAGAAAAAATTTACACTCTGGAATTCCATTTGCCCTCCTAAAATTCGAGTCTAAAACCTCGCCCGACTCTGGTACCTACTTTATGTGCACGGTGTACCGTGTACGTAAAACGTAACACGTAACGTGTAACACGTAACACGTATTACAATTACAAAAAAAATAAATGAAGTAGCGAAGCCCAACTGAAATAAAAATTTGTACGCTTATGTACGTGGATGGGATGAAGCGGGACGGCATAATTTTATTATATGTAGAGATTCAATTGGAACCTACCGAACTCGGAACTACCGACAGCGAGAACGACATAACTTTGATTAATTAAGCGAACGCGATATTTATTTCGCTACGGTATGGTATGGTACGGTACGGTATGGTATGGTGTGGTATGGTATGATTAGAACAAGCTGGAATGGAGCAAGGTTGTATCATACGTATACGAGTATACCTTACCTACCTACCTACTCGTGGTCGTACAGACGCAAACGCACACTCGACAATCGTACGTACGAGTACATTCCGACAGGTACGTGTACATTATTCGGTATTAGATACAAGAGAAGTGTAAATTTGCAGTTAGGTAATTAGAGAGAGAAAGAGTGAGGTAGATTGATAGTGGGATATCTACGTTTATTTTTTGGCTATAATCCGCGAATGTGTACAACGTACCTAGTACCATCCTACCTTACGGGGTAAATTTTATACATACTTATAGTACATATACAACAATGGAACATCTTCGCAATAAAACAATTGTCGGTTTTCGTCAGTTTTCTTCTTCTTCTTCTTCTTCTTCTTTTTAACTTTTTGACTTTCTACACCAAGTCGTACTTTTTTATAGCGCCGATGAGGGTTTGATTCAAAAAGTTGATGTCTAAGTAACAGCTTACCAGCTTACCTATCTACAGCGCTTCCGCGTGTTTCTGCATTTCGCGCAACTGCATAAGTGCATATTGCATAATATACAGTCAGCTAAATACGAGTACCAGTTTGTCAACCCATAGCATCGTCTTTGCGATAAGAATTATCAGCGGCTGGGCAGCTCGGCGCTGCCAGCGCCGAAGTGGTGTTGTTTATTTACGTAGTAGGTCTCGGTAGTTGGTTAGCGATAAGTGAGAGAGTGCGCGAAATGATGGCGGAGGGCTGGGGCTAGGGCCGGGCTGTGGCAGTAGCCGGAGCCGCCGCAACCCCCACCGCACCACCGGGTGAGGTGGCGCGGAGCGGGGCATGGCATGGCATGGCAGGGAAAGCGAAGTAAAATTGTACGCGTAGTATAATATACGTTGGGAAAATTCTACTCGCAACTATCACAGGTGTAATGCAATTACAAGGGAAAAGTTGATAATTTCATTACGTATTCGGATATACAATATACCTACACCTTGCTCGCTTATAATTACGCCAATGTACGAGCCTAAGCGTTAATTTTAAGCGCCCTTTTTGTTCGTTTTTTACCATATTCATGTCATACTCGTATCATATCATTCGTTATTTCGCTTCAGACTAGTTGGCACGGCACGGCGCCGCGCCGCGCCGCGTTGCAGCTGGCCTAGGCTACCCGTACCCAGTAGGCTAGTGCCCATTCTTAATACCAACACTAACACTATAAATGTAGGTACCTATACCTACATTAATACAAGCAGAGACAGAGACGTACCAGTGCACCCGTGTGCCATACGTACAAAGTAGACGTACGTTGTACATACCTAGAGTAGTAGACCTACGACGTACCTACTACCTACTACTAGTAGCATATCCACTCCGATGCGTAAAGCTAATAGCACAACGCCGGATAGGGATAAACCATACCTACGCTTACGCGATATGTGTGAGACGCATACTTCGCTGTAGTATAGGCTTATGTTTGCAGTTGCACTGCACTGCACTACACTGCAATCTGTACCGTTGCATTGACCGGACGCAAAACACAGGCTGACCTACCTCCTTGTAATAGCCATAGCCATAGCCATTAGCTAAATCTTTGAAAATCAACGCCTTACAGAGCTTTTAAAATTGCCATTCCAGAAGTCTCCGTAATCCGATACATTAATTTTCAAAGATTTTTGATTAGGTAGGTACCGGACTAGGTACTTGCAAAATTTTCACGTCGATACCTTAAAGGGCAGTACCATATCCCTATGTCCACAATTTACTTGGTTCTTTTCTTTTGGCTGAAAAGAATGGGACATTAGGGAACTGTGCTTCGAGGTATCGACGTATCAGGTATCACCATTGCGTTGCGTTGAGTTGTAATTGATTCAATTTCAAAGATAGGCGCCTCAATGTGTTTAGAACGTTTTTGTTGTTGTTGTTGTTTTTTTTTTTTTTTTGGTCTGATTAGGTACAAAGCGCGATCGAAGAAAAAAAATTGCCGACAGCTTAGCGTTGTCATCTGATTTTGCTTAGCAAAATACCGATGCTCAAAGATTTGTAGCTCTTTCCCTTTCCTTTTTTATTTTGTAAAGAAGATGAGCTTGAAGATTTTTGTTAGTCGTTCTTGGTTATATCCTATCACCTAGTGGAATTGGAAACACAACGCACCTAAAAGAAGTTACAGCACCTATAGTTACTATAAATGCTATAGGTACTACATAACTACCCCACTGCCACCGTTATATGTACCTATACGTACGCATAGCCACAGCCACAGCCACTGCCACAGTAATCACTGTACAGTGCACAGTGCACACTGCAGAGGGTACGTTGGAATTTGCTATTCGTATACGTGAGTTACGATACGTTTGGTCTACGGAAAAACGGTGAACGGCGATTTTAACTTCCGTTCGCTTCAACCTCCACTGCGAACCGCGAGTAAACGAGTTTATGCCCCTTTCAAAGAAACGAAAAAAAAAAAAAAAAACATTCGCATAATTTACAAATTATTTGTCATTTTCGCCCTTTTTCGAGGGTATTGCAGTTGTGGTTGTTTTTTTTCGTGGTTGTTTTGTTTTTCGTAGTACAAGTTCCACTTAAAAACAGCATACCACCTAATTACCTAATATCCACCTTCTATACGAGATACCTTTACCTATACGCAACTGTTGTAGGTGTAGACCAGAGTTCGATTTGAGTCAACAGATAGGTAGGTAGCTAGGTACCATACCTAACAGGTTGAGCCATCCTTTCTAGCTGTTATTCGAGTATAATTTGATCGTGTGAACACATAGTTCCTTCATCTAAACTTGCAACCAACCTTAGTAATTTGAGCGAAAGTCAAACATGTTTGATATTTTTTACACAAACTTTGTATATTTTCATGAATTAGTTGATTGGAAAATTTGCACAAACCAAATTTGCGCAAATATTTGATTGTGTCAACTACACTTATAAATTCAGTATTGACGGCATCTTTTCAAACTTTGGTGTAGACTAGGTGTGAGTAAGTGTATGCCATTGATAAGCAGGCACACCTAGTCACCGTTTTCTTTTTTCTTTTTTTAATAAGATGCCAGTCCAAAATCGCCGGGCAAGTTTATTAAAATATAAGGATGACATATGTAGGTACAAATAATTACTTAATCTCCTGAGCCCCTTATACCAGATAATTTTTGAGATGTCCAGCCCAAGAGAGTTATTTTAAATGTTTCATTTGTAAACGTCGTTCTGGTAGGAACTGCGAACTTGGAAATCCTTGAAAATAGAGCAGCGCATATAGGTACTCGTAGCTTTCTAGCTTACAAATGACGAAAACGAAATTGTCTGTCTTTAATGTTAAACGGAACCGCAGATCTGGTGAATTTTTAATCAACGTTCCCGGCCCTAGGGGAAAATGTTGCCCCGGGAAAAACACCCATTTCCCCTCTCCCGCTGGTTGGGCCCGAATGTTTTATATATTTTTTCATGATACAAATAGGCAATGAAATTTCATTAAAAAATTCTCACAATACCTAAACTACACCAAGTTGTGGTGGTGTTGTGGTTTTGCACTAGGTAGAGACAGCTTTCTAACCCAAGTACTCCGAAATATTTTTCTTACCAACTAGAGAACTCATCACCATTGAAAATTGTCTACGCTACCTAGGGCCAAAAATTGTAGGCCACCTCACTCCGAGGCAAAAAAAGATTGAAGCCCCCATTTCATGGGTTGGTTTTCAATAGGTAGCGTAAGTATATAATATATTGATGTATACTGCCAGCTTTTACCTCTTTCTAGGGTATCTAAGGTACCTATAATAATTTTATCCGCCCAGAATCAATTTTCAATCATTCTTTTGCGCGATTTTTAAAATGGGACAAACTTTTAAAAAACTGTTTATTTTCATAGACCTCCTCGTTTTCATTGTTTCCAAAATGTAAATTACTAGAATGAAGTAAAAATTAAATAATTCCCGTTCTTTGAAACTATTTCCATCAAACTTGCTGTATGAAGTGACCGCATCGTTTTTGTTCAACTTTTTTGAGTAATAAAAAAGAAAAATGATATTTTTAAAAAATTGGCTCATTTGCCTCAGTTTTATTGTATGCCCTGTTAGTACCAACGGGTGACCATATGTACAATAAGTACCTACCTAAAAGTTTTCCAGAGACTGCGCCATTTGCAACATATACTTTCAAAAATTCGCCAAAAATTGAGTTTTTCACCTCAGCACCTAAAATTTTGGTAGGAAATATACTTTTATATGCTCTTTCGAATGAGCTTCATTTCGACCCGAAATTTTGTTGCGGTTTCGCGGACCTCCCTTGTCAGAATTTTTCAAAGAGGGTAGTCGGGTAAGATAGGTGAATCGGCTCCCATCTGGGATGTTGAAACTTTTTAGTGAAATTGGGTCCTTATGGTCTAAAAACTCGCTGGTAAAAATTTCAGTTCCCTACCTCACCCCTAGCCATTTCTATAGCCCTAAATGTTCCCAAAATGTGGGGTTTCATTAAAAATTTTCATTTTCCACGTTTCTCAACCAAATTTTTTCAAATTTGCAGGGATGATGGACCATACCTTGGATCATACCTAGAAATTTTTTAAATTTTTTTCGATTTTATTCAGAATGTCAGCGTTATTTTTTAATTTTGTGTGTACTCGTCGCGCTCTTAACCTGAAACCTCCTTTTTTTAAAAGAAATTTTATAACTCCCTAGCATTTGAAAATGACCAAAAATAAATTAGCGCAGCGCACAAGAAATTAGAGTACTTTCCTGTCAGAAATCAGCTTTCATTTTTTACTAAAAAAATTGGTCAACATTTAATAACTTTTTAAAAAATTTTCAGATTGTGACATTGTGGATTGATTCGACTTCGCAATGGCTGACTTGTCCACCGTCTATGCCTCTCTCCATCCAAGCCCTTCACGCTTGGAAGTACTCGCATCCATAGAAATAGCGCTGATTTTATGGCGTCGAGAGATTCAGCAGCATATCACTGAAAATGGGACCTTACGTGAACGTTATCCTCGAAAAAAAACTTCGTTGCGGTGCCTAATTTCCGAAGTACCTTCCACAATTCTATCGATGATTGAACAATATATAGATTGGTTAGGCACACATATTCAAGATTGGTTCTATCGTCATATTGAAGCAAGAATTCTGAAGTTGGACGTATTGAAGCACTTCTTCGATTTTGTTTGCGAAGACGATGGTAGCATTAATTACAGGAAAACAGCCACCCAGTTTATGGCTTGTGAAGGAATCAGTACTGATGTGAAATTCAAGATGGCCTGCTTCTATTGTCTGGAGGATGACATTTTTAGAATTTGGCCCGAAGTGTCGGCACGTATGGCGAACGACGTTATCGACTTCCACTCCCAACCCCAGCTATATTACTGGATACGCCGTTTGAAAAATCAATCCCAAGAAATTGTCCTTGATGATGATGAAGGTGATTATCCGTTACTTACCGAAGAAAACGTGTTTGAG
Source organism: Trionymus perrisii (assembly GCA_900050545.1). NCBI lineage: Eukaryota > Metazoa > Arthropoda > Insecta > Hemiptera > Pseudococcidae > Trionymus > Trionymus perrisii. Next base: position 5,097 of record FIZV01071108.1, on the reverse strand, counting down.
TTTATTTCTTACGATGACTATAGGTGTATAAAAGAATCATTCGTTTATTTTTTAAATTTCTTGCCTTACGAGGTGAGAATGAGGCGTATTAAAGACTTTGAGCTGTATTCCAATGATTCCTTCTTGAAATATGTCTTGCCAGAATTGAATGAAGCAGAATTTGAGAAAATGGTCAATGAAAACATTGACGAGTATGTTCACGCTTTTCAATTATGGCCTGAATATGTTCTACGTATTTGGCCCCTCATTAAAAGTGGAATGACCAATGATTCATTCTGTCGGCTAGTTAGGTTAATTATGATCCTACAAATTACCAATGAAACGAAGAAAGATAATACGTCTCATTGGTGCGAATTATGGACCATTGCTCCTGATCATTTAAAACGTGCTGCTATCCGGGATGTCCTGCTCGTCGATGACAATTCATATCTCGACAGAACCTGTTTTTATTTGGGTAATGGAGCCCGTAGAAGCGTTTCATTTTTACAAGCTATGTTATCAGATACACCGATCGAAGATAGAAGAACGTTTTGGAATGCACATTGGGAAACTTTACTTCTCGATATTAAACTTATTGACTTACGGGTTTTGATGAATTTGTGCTTCAACAATGACGAAAGTAAGATTGTTGAGTTCAAAAAAGACGTAATTTCGGAGTACAATAAGATGATTCTTCTTCAATTAAGTGCATTGCTTGGCGAGGGCTCTATGCGAGAGCTGGATGAAGCTTTAACCTTTTGGTGTCTCGATAGGCAAAGTATTAAAGAGGTCAGTTTGGTACTATTGCAAAAATACTTCAAATGTACGAAAAGGCTCATTGGGAAAGCAAATTCACTCAACGAGTTCATTGACAATGCGTACGAAGATAACCATCTTGCCACCGAGTTCAAAAATAAGTTGTTCTTGATGCCCGATATGAAAATCATTAAAACACTAGAACGGCGTACCCGAATTGGTGAATTTCTTCCTGTCATCGAGTTCTTAGATACTTTGGGACCGTCCGATGAAATCAAAGAACAAATTAAAAAACACGATATCGTACCCGCCCTTACGGCAGCATTGAACGATCATTTTTACATAGTTAAAGACAAAACTTTTGACCATTTCGAAAATTTCATAAACTGGTTATTCAGAAGCAGTGATGAAATTGTGCAGTACAAGAAGGAGTTGCATGTGGATGAAAGTATTAAACGCATGATTTCCATAGAAAAACGTTATGTATGCCGTGACTTTGATATCGGTTGGTTTCAATACTGTTTTCAAACTCTGAAGTCGCCAGAATCGCGTTTGAAAAAATTCTTGCAGTGGTATTTTGTCACTCCTGAGGCGCTGGAAAAGTTCGAAAAAAATCACTCTCATGAACCTATATTTAATCGGTTGTTGTTATGATTACGAACCGATGGAAGTCTTGAAGATCAATATGATTGTATTACAAGTAGTTTTATTTTTTTCGCATCGTATCGATAGGTTTCGTGTTTATTTTTTATTTTTTCATAATCATTATTAGCATTGTGTCATTAGTAAAATATATTCTCAATATTTTACGATTTTTACATTATTTTGGTTGCGCATTTGTAATTTCTGTGTAATGGAAATAATTCGATGAAGCATCGCGTATATCCCTGGTGCTGATGCTTAGGATGTGGAACAACTTTAATTTTCTCATCATCGAGCTATTCTACTCCAGAAGTAATTTGCTGTGGAGAACTAATTTTTCACTTGAATGTTACACTGTTTTTTTTTTTAGTGCCTTTACCAGTGTTGTCAGATTGGACGATTTTTCCCTAATTGGCCGATTTGAGGTCACCAAAATTCGCCCAAAATTGATGGTGGGCGACTGGTCGCAAATTGGGTGACTTGAAATTGTTCTTTATTTTGCCAAATTTTTTTCAGTTTTGCTTAAAAATACGTAAAAACTTTAAAAAAGTTAAAGACCATCAAGCAATATTCACCTTAAGGTAATTTTTTGCACAATTGATTATACTTGTGATCTGCGAAAAAGTTACCTTAAGGTGTATGTTGTTTGGACGTAGGACGTAGGTATATAAATAAAATGAGAAAATTTTTGTTGTTTTGACTTTTGAGACTACATTTTTAAAAATTTTTAGAAAACATTACAAATTTGGCTTAAAAAAGGTGTATTTTTTCTCAAATTTTCAATTTTTTCTCGGTCATATGGAGGGGGAGGGGGAAATTTTCTTCAAAAATGGGAAATTCCGACATGTAAAAAATTGGCGATTTGGCCGACTTGAAGTTCTGGAATTGTTGACTTTGAATACAAAAAATCTGACAACACTGGCCTTTACCATAGTAAATTAATACTGCTCTTCCTCGACGGTCATGATTTTTTTTTCAAATTTAATTTCGGTTTTTCAACCGGAAATTAAACAATGGATTTTTTTCGAACGCGTGAAGTGATTAATGCTGATTTGTTAAATCAAATTTTTCCTTTTTTTCAAATTGAGTGAATCATTCAAATTTGGAAAAATGCTCGAATTTGATGAAAATTAAAAATATGTCAAATATCAAATTTTTCGTAAAAATTGGGATTTTGGTAATTTATTTTATGAGTTTTTGAAATTTACAGTTTTCAGTTTGATAAATATGGGAAATTTTGTCTTCGTATCCTTGAAATAATTACGTTGAAAATTCCCAAGTTAGGCTTTTCCAAATGATCATATTATGTTATTTATTAGAAAATAGACTAAAGTTGAAATAAATTGTACTTACTTGGAGATAATCGAGCTAACTAATTGACAATTTTGTTTGTTTTGTTTCAGGTGAGTACCCAATTTTAGTCGTTTTGGGAGAAGAAGTGAAACGAGTAAGTCAATAATTACTTTTTTGTGACTCGTAGAAGAATTTATGTTGAATTTATGACGATATGGCGCTCAAGTTGAATATTATCAATGAAAATTATCCCAATCGAAAGAGCTCTGCAGTTTTGCATCTATGTGAGCATAAATTAGATTATTTTTTGAGTAAGGGTTTGTGAAACAGCTGGTGGAAGTTTTAACCTTCTGGTGTCCAGATTAGGAAACCATTAGATGATTTCGATTGAAGTTTTTGCAAGAAAAATTCACCGGTGCTGCCGATCTTGTTCGTAAAGTGAGTTCACTCGATGAGTTGATCGATAATACGTAGTTTTGGAGATAATGATTTTGGCATCCACGAGTTGATACGAAATAAAAAAAATATCGCAGGTTTTTTTGATGCGAGAAGGGATAATGTTGATTACGAATGATTTCGTGATTGCATTTAAACTTCAGCGACGTCAGATTCGACTCTTAAAAAAAGAGAATAATTGTACATATCTGTCGGTCCTGAAGGCGTTTGAGAATAAGAATGCTCACAATCCCACTTTCAACGGGTTGTGATTGTGATTATGATTACGATAGTCACGATAGTGATACTTGGAAATTGATTTGTATATATTTGTTTTATTTATTTTTTGTCATGTTGGAAATTATAAACGTTTTTTTGAGGGTAATCGACAGTGACGGATCCAAAAGGTAATGGTGGGGGGATATAGCCCCCCCCCCCCCACAAGCCCCGAGACATTTGAACTTTTTTTAGTGATAATGTAACGTAATTCGAAGCATTTAATTTATTTCGTCACCACGTCGAACATTATGTGGAAATGAAATCAGTCGGAAGACCAACGACAAGTTTAAACCTGCACTATCTTAGGAATAAAAATACAGATATTCCTCAACTCGCTTGACTGGTTGACGGTTTGAAAACAAGCGGTTTGGCCAGTTAGTCCAGTTAAGTTTTTTGATACAACAACACGTGCGTACAGGTTTTATAATTAATCTAATTATTAATCAACAATTTTTATATTCGTTTTACCGGTTTTCTGCGCGATTCGTTTGAAAAGTTATTGTTTTTCATTCAAGTGTATTTTTAAAAACTGAATCGAAAAAGAAAAGCAGATCTGAGTACGGTATTGAAGTTTTTCCTGGAAACGAATAAAGATAGTACTGCAGTGGAAGACTCCTATTCTGCGCAGGTTTGTTTCTCATTTATTTTGTAATTTCGTTTACCTGCAATATTTTTTAAATGAAATTTCGTGGAATTTTAAGCTTGAAATTACAAAGCAAGTGTTTTACTTTATCTAGTGAAATTTACCCCCTTCAGTTTTTCCCCCTTTTTTTGATTTAGATTTGGTCTCCTCGTAGGGGACACCTGATACGAAAACGCTGAATAAAAATTCAGAACATACCGAATGACTTTTTTTCAATTGATATCATACACATTACAGGGTGGATCGAAAAAAAAAACATATCTTTGATTTCGACCAAATTTGGTAAGGTGGTTTACTTTGAGTAGGAAACCTCCCAAAAAATTAAGAGCCCCTAGGTGGAAGGGGAGGGAATCAGGAGGTCTCTAAAGTGCAACTCCTTTAGAAGAAAAGTCTGTTTTTCATGTTTTTTAGCCAGTCGAAATTGTGTGAGAAACCCTTTTTAGCACTCAAAAGGTGAATTTTGAGTTTCTGCATTTTTATGGACCATCGCCATCCCTCTTAGATAAAAAATAAAAATCTAACAGCTACAGGAGGGTCAAAAAGTTGCAGATTGCGATATATCAGTATCACTCGTGTACAATAATTTTTCGTCCGGTAATTCGACCAATTTTTTTTCAACCTCTAGAAGTGTATTAGGAATAAATTTTTGAAAATTTTTTGTACCAGTGCAGCCAGTAGTAGATCGCAATATTCTAATGTTGTGAAATATATTTTCATTGGCTTTGAATGCTTCATTTTTTCGCCTGGAAACTTCACGAAGATTTTTTTTAACCACTACTCGTACAAATAAATTTTGAAAAAATTTTCGATACCAATGCAACCAGCTGCTGGTAACGTATGTAGAAATTCATAAGGATTGCGATTTTTTTTTTTTTTTTAATTCCAAACATTTGCAATTTTATTTTAGAAAAAATTTAGAAATAAAATTATGTTTGCGAAAAATGACCCAGTATTGCTTTTGCAAAAGTTTCCAAAAATTTAAAGATTGCACATTATATTATTTTTATAAAATATTCCTTCCACCTAGGGGGCTCAAAATTTTTTTGGGAGGTCTCCCACTCAAAGTAAAC
>FIZV01071085.1:0-14561 GCA_900050545.1 Trionymus perrisii | reverse complement strand
TTTTTTTTTTTTCAAAAATCAAAACTTCAAATTTTTTGCAAAAAAAAGTAAAATGAATCTAGTTTTCCAATTTTTTGAAAAACTTTACATATAAAAAAAATGCGTAATATAAAAAACTCTTTAAAATGTCCGCCTGTGTACTGTATGTATTCGACAAAAAAGTTTTCCTAACGACCCCCCCCCCCTTAAATATCTGTTCAATTTTCAGATGACTCGATCTTAAATGAGAACTTAACAATTCTTTCATGATGGCATTAGCCTGAAAAGTTTTGAGAAAATTAATATTAAATTACATATCTAGATATTTATAAATTGAAAACATTAATACCTAGTATAGGTTTACTTACTTCTTGAGCAATTTTTCTTTCCAGTATTCTACACAATGCTATGATTTTTTTTATGGTCTCGTAGCGTGGGTTACTCTGTGGTATGTTTTTAGGGGCCATCTCCCCTTTGTCTTCTCATGTAGTTCTAGAATAAGATTAAATGAGATAATATTTTGAATAATAATTGATGAAAATTAGGATTACGCTAGCTTTTAGCTATTGTTGTAGGCCAGAACCAAGCTAGCGTGGTAGCGTGTTTATGGGACTGGTTGCTAGCTTTTCCCGCTAGGTTTTGAAAAACCCACGCCCATTTTTCGACAAATAATTCGCAGACTCAGCGGACGGATCAAGAAGGTCAATATCGTTCGAATTACTAATGCAGTCCCATTGATCATCTTCGTTTCTGGCGGAATCATTTCCTGCGGAATCGTTTCCGGAGTAATCACTTACGGCGAAATCACTTTCGTAATGGTGATCGGATCTTCCTGTCGCACCTCAATGACCCTCCCTATTTCTGTCCATGCGTCCTCCTTCCCATTTCTCTTGTAGTGGTCTTCACACTCCTAACTTTGTACTCCTCAATGAGAGCACAACACTTTTCTAAACTCTATTGAACCATGAGTACGAGTACAAACAAAAACTCAATTTCGTTCCAGTTCATTAACGTTGTTTTAAGGGTATACGAAGTTCCTTTGCAGATTTGTTCGTAGCATTCCAGCTGAAGTGAGTTTCTTTTTCGGCTTGTTCGTTGGCAATTTTTTATTCTACGTTGACTGCTCTGCTACGACCTGCAACGTACCTATGAAGTTTTTACATGAAAAAATCGCCTGAAAATTCGCTCATCTCGTGAGATTAATTCCGTCGTCGTCGTCGTATCGCCGCTATTTCATTATTTCGATGTAGTACATGTTTCACATCTCTGCATATACTCTTAAATTGGTACTCACTCGGAACTATTCGATTCTCCGCTGTCTTGCTTTGTGACGTCCGTGGACGATTCGGAACCTTTCCGCATGAAGTAACTTTAGACTTCTCGAGGTAAAATTTTGCAATTCAAAAATTTGAAAATTTGCAAAAAAAAGACAAAAAAATAATTCCGATTGCTCCCTCGTTTGAAAACGATGTCCTGAGTGTAAGAATATTTTGAAACCAATTTTTTTGATAAATTTTAACGAGAAAATCGACCCGACCAACCTCCGACCGAATATGAGATGCGTGTGGTCGGAAAGTGGTCGGCCAATTTTTCCGCTCAAATTTTGATAGAAATTTTTTTTTAAAACTGTAACGTACTCAGCTGACTTTTTTCTAACGCTTTTAGGGTCTGAACCTATGTGGTTCGCCGTGTTTCTCGGTCAAAAATATAAAGAAAAATTGAACAAATCAAGAAAATTCAACACTTGTAAACACTATTTGACTTTTATCAACTTTTATTTTGTTTTCTTCATAACAACACAATTTAAGTTCTTTGGGCTGCTGCGTTTTGAAACCAGCGGGTTTTTTCATATTTTTTTACGACAGCGCGCTTAGCGGTCGGTACCTTAACTAAAAAAAAATTCATAGTGGCTAGGTATAAGATAACCTCCCGTTATAAAAAAATCAAATAAATTACTCAAAAATCATTGAAAAATCAAAATAATTAAAGTTTATAAGTTATTAATAATGAACTGAAAAAACGAATTAATTTCTATTTTTAGTAATAAGTCAATTAATTTAGAATTTTAAACAATGGCTGGGAAAGTACCGAAAGGTAAAGTAATCGTTGAAAATGATATCGAGAAGAACAGAGAAGACGGAAATTGGACTAGGGTAATTGAGTTAGCAGATTTATTAATCAAACCCAAACGTAAGTCAAATTTTTCTCTTAATAATTTTTGAAGAGCATTCAAAAGTAAACTATTTATGCTCATAACAATCCACGATTGCAGCTCCGTTACACAGTTTCCTTGTTGGTGAAGCCAAACTCGAAAGTTACTTGGAAAAAAATCCGCCTGTAGAGGAAAATATTTCTAAAGCCCGAATCGGATTAGCCGAAGCTAAACATTTCCTTTCCGAGGCTATTACTGAGCAAGGAGATAAAGTAATGATAATTAAATCGCAGCACTTCTTTTTTTCATTTTCACGTTGGTAATTTTCATTTTGTTTCAGTGTGGAGTAGCTTTGGACGGTCATTTACTTCTTGGTAAGGTGCAATACGCGTTAGGAGATTATGAAGGTGCTTTGAAACACTTCATCGAAGCTGATTTACAAGGATTAACCGAAAAAAGTCTTGCTCCTCGAAGTATACGTATTATAGCTGAATCTTTGGCTATCAAAGGTAATACGTTCGCGTTGAATTTATATTTAAATTCAAATTCATCGTAATTATAACTCATCCGTAGGTTTTTGTTTGGAAAAAATACCACCTCAATCGACATCGAAGTACGCACGAGGAGAATGGGTCGAACAAATCAAACATTGCTACGAAACTGCCAGCGACCTAGGTTTGCTGTATTTACAACTGCAAGACAAACAGCACACTATGAACACTGTCGCGTCAACTACAATTGCTGGTAAATAGTTTTGACAACGTAATTGAGTTCATTTTTGGAAAATTCTCACCTAGAGTTTCCTTCCAGGGTCACATTCACCGCAACCGAGTAGTATTCCGACAATGCATTTAAGCACGTTGATCGAAAAAGCTATTTTAAGGACCCCTTATTTCTTAATTGAATACGGCAAATTAATCGAAGCTGTTACATTTTATAGGTTTCTTTTTTAAATAGATTTTCTCACCGGTTAAATTTGCATTCGCTTTAATTTTCTTTAATTTTCCCTTTCAGAAACATGTTATCCGCAGTTGAAGCTCCGGGAGCGCACAAGTCGAGATTACAGTTATGTCGTCAATTGGCTGATTTTTTGTTACAAGGTATCGTGGGGAATTCGTACGTTCCTCCGGGCGGTATGTAAATTCTTTGCGAATAAATCCGAGTCTTCTTTCCCTTGTTTATCGTGTATTTTTTTACAGATAATAAGAAAGCTGTAATAAGTCCGTGGAAACCCAACAAATACACAGGATTAAATATATTCTGTCCGCGTAACGAATACGAAGAAATCATTTTACTGCTTTTAATTAGGTACGATTGACGCAACGTTTTAATGTTTACTTTTACAGTCGCAAGACCGTCCAGAATGGATTTTATATTATTGAATTTTCTTATCTAATCAAGTAATCAGAAGGTGTTATTCGTTTAAATATTCGTATTCTTAGGCCTTGAATTTTAACAATAGTTATCGTACGGATTTGTAAATACGTGCGACCTTGGCAAAGAAAAGAAAGCTACCGTATTTGTGGTTTACTTGAAAGTGTAAATATTATTACGTGTTGGGATTTTTTTTACGCAGTGAAGTGTTGGCTGCCAAAGATACTGTATTAAGTCAGTCGCCGGAATTCAAGGATACTAGAATTACGGCTTTTACCGACGCTACCATTGTTTATGATCTACTCACCGTGGCTTTGGCTCGCTGGAAACAATTTTCTCTTCTGCAAGAGGTTGGTATTTTGATATATCTTTCGAAAGAATTGTAAAAGCGTTAATTCGTATCGGTATTTTCAAGTCTTTCGACAGAGCTATGAAGTTTTCGAGTGACGAAGCACATATTTGGATGCAAAACGCTCTTTGTTTAGACGCAATAGGTCAGCATAGTCGCGCTTTTGATATGATGACCGAAGTTATTCGGTTAAAAAGTAAAAAAGTCCAGCCGAAGTTAATCGCTGCACGGATCGCTTATCATCATCTGAACAAAGTACTTCGAATTTCACCTTTTGTAATTATTTTTGTATCGATAATGAAGTTTCTAAAAAAATGTGTCATGATCACAGATTGATGAAGGATTAGCATTAAGTCAGAAAGCGTTAAATAGCGACGTTACGGATCCTCACTTGCTCTCTAGATGTCACTTATATATAGGCATCGGTGCTCATAGCAAAGCTTCCCTTTCTCCGGTGAAATCTGTTCGCGATAAATACCACAAACTAGCTCACGACTCGTTTCTCAAGTTCGTATATTTAGGAATTTCGTCTCCAACGTAAATAATATCCTTGCTAATCATGACATTTTTGTAACAGAGCTCATCAATTAGATACAAACGATCATTTAGCTAAGTATTATTTAGGTCTTCACGCCGCATTCCAGTATCAAATTTCCGAATCTGTTTTACACGTCAAAGCAGCACTCAACTTGTACCCCGAGCATTTACCTTCGCTTCATTTAATGATTCTGTTGCTGACCGCCCAAAAACAAATGAAAGAGGCTTCGGAATTATTAGACTTTGCTCTGCAGGAGTATCCAGATAGTATTTCTTTGCATATTTTGAAAATTCATCTAGAGTTACATTTACAAAATAGCGAAGTGAGCTCGGTCTTCCAAGTACGTTACAAATCCAACGTCGTGTTTTTTCCTTTAACGCTGAGGACTATTTTCAGACGGCTTTGATGATCGGTAAACGTATGTTATCTCTATGGAAAACTACCTCGAGCTCTCAACTCAGCTCCGATCATTCTGATAACAGGTTTCTCCACTTGCAAGAATTTTCAGATCGAGAATCGAGTGCGTTGATGAAATGATGAAATTATGCGCTTAGGCGAATGAAGTTAACGATAATTTACAACTTTTTATTTTTCTAGACTCGATGCACGCTACACAGACCTTTTCCATAGTTAGAGGCGAACAAGCGATGTCGGACGTCGGCGCTTCGTCTATCTGTTCATCGGTCAGAAAACCTACCAGCGGTAATACATGGACTATGCAGCATAAAATATGGCTCTTGTTGGCAGAAATATATCTAGAACAAGATCAATTAGCTGCTGCTACAAGTTGTCTGCAGGAAGCCATTAATATTTATTCCAATTCGGCTCATATTATGTACATGGTAAATTATTCGAATTTATTTCCCATCACCGTAATCTCAACTACGTTTCTAATTCTTTCTTCCCCCTTTTTCGAACAGAAAGGAAGAACTCACGAGTATAAAAACGAATTCAGCGAAGCCAGATTGGCATATGCAGGTGCCTGCTCCCTTAATCCCTGCCATTTAAAAAGTTTGCAACATTTGGTCAGTATAGAATTTTGGTATTGGTTGACTTTTCTTTGAATTACGAACGAAAAAAGGCATCCATTAAATTTTTATAGGGTTTGATGTGTCATTACACCGGAAATCAAAGACTTGCAGAGAAGATTCTACGTTTTGCTGCTAAACTGGACCCTTGGTCGTCTCAAACCTGGTAAATTTTCTTATTTGGAGCATAATGAATCGTCTGAATTTTCTAATCAGGCAATTAATTTCCAGGTACAACTTAGGCGAAGTTTTAGAAACGACTGGAGAAGCCCAGAGTGCTACAGATTGTTTGGCTACTGCCTTATATACAGAAACCATTAGTCCTGTGTTGCCTTTTAACACGATTCAGATTACTTTCGAGTGATTTTCTTCCGTAATAGGGTTAGTTAAGATTTAGTGGTGAATATGTGATAAGGGGGAGGTTGGTAAATGGGGTAATATTTCCAAATACTCGATGTATCCTAAAGTTGATAAAATGACAAGAAACGACTGCCTTTGTACAGAATTATCTAAAAGAAAAATAACTTCCTTTTGTGTTAGCAAATAATACATATCCGTTGAGCGGCTCATTAAACAAGTATTTCCATTAGTATTAATTGTCTTCGTAGTTACCACACGTAATTTATTTAAATACGTAATTGTTTTTCTTTTTTGTTAATTAAATTTTAAACTTTTTTTGGATCTAGACCAAGTTGTTTCATGTGTACAACGATATCGAATAAGTAATCGTAACATTCGGTTCTGGAACAAAACGAGAAAATTAATTGATCCCTGTGGCATTTTAATTCAAAAATTCTTTAATTTTCTACTTACTGAGTTTTTGCTTGTTGCCAAGTATCGCCCCAAACGTAAATTCCGTGACGACGAACCAGCACAGCCGTAGTTTGAGGATATTTTTGAATAGCCAGAGCCATGCTTTGTTCTAAATCACATTCAAAGCACGTATTTTCGATGATTGGTATTACGATTTCTTCGTCGTAATTGTAGTATCGATTTAATTGTTGATTTTTTATACCCTGAAATCAAGCTCGCACATGAAGAAATGAATTTTACAAATCAATTATCAAACATTTTATAGAGTATAAATTATACCTTTATCATTTCTACATGAGAAATTCTAAATTCGTTGCCAGGATATAACAAAGTGACCAAGAATGCTGATTTGGAATGGGTATGAATTACAGCTCCAGCATTACGAGCTGAAAAAAATCAATCCTATTATTACGACAGAATGACAGATAAATTAAGGCGTGCTTGTATGTCTTTCAAATTTAAAAGTACTCACCTTTATAAGCGCACATAAACAAAGGCGTACACTGACTCTTTTTCAATTTCTTGGCCGGTGACGGAATCTTAATATCGGTACCGTTTATATCTTGAATAAATAAATCTTCTGCAGTCATTCTCTCCTTTTGAACGCCCGAAGGAGCGATATATATTTCATCGCTGAATCAATATCACACATATAAACAAAGATCGATAAAATACATATATGAATCGAAATAACATCACTAACCCTTGTTTTATGCTGATTCCGCCACCAGTTCCGGTCACCCAGCCCTGCTGATAAAATAATCTGCATAGCTCAGGTATTAGCTCCGATGGATGCTCCTTTGCGATACTGGGATCCTGAAAAGTAACAATTTTTAGAGAGATTTTTAGCTAATGAAAAAGGTATTCAAATAACGCACTGATTTCGAATCACCGTTCGATTGCGAAGACATTTTAAACTCAGAAATGAATTTCGTAAAAAAGATCGATTCTTTGTAGAATTTTCAAATGATTTTCCGATTAAAGTGCTATAATTAGAATATAATGAATGATTTGTTCTCATTTGCGATAATCTTTTATTAATTTTTCTTTTATGTAGAATCTCCCAGCGTTATCTGTTCATCTGTTCTTATCTTTTTGTTTTAAATTGAAGGTGGTGGGCGGTATCAAGGTCTGTTCAACAGCAGGTTGGATTGTTTTGCTTTTGCTAAAGTTGCTACAAACAACGTACAAACGGTTTTTTCATGCATAATTAATTATCTACATAAGGAGCAAATTTCATGCCAGATTTGGGAATTTAGCATTTAAACTGGCATAATTTTTCTCCTCAACTAGCATAGTTCAAAATTTTTTTTGGCAACACTGCAGTATTTCTTATAAATCGTTTTTTTTTCTTTATTTTCGTGAAATTTGATAACATTTTCGCATTCGCGGGATTTTTTTCACTATTAAACCTCGCAAAAAAAATACGTTATCATTAATTATGAGTTCCTCGGAAAACAAAAATCTTTCAATACGGATAGTTACCGCCGATTACTATCTTCATAAACCAATACCCGAGCTAGGCGATCAATGTTACTCAGCTTTCAGAAGTTCCCCAGTATATCGAGTGCCTGTAATTAGAATATTCGGACCTACTGCCGAAGGTAAGTAAACGTTTCCCGTTACAATGCTCAACAATAGAACTCAATTAATCTCCATATTTCAAACACAGGTGTCAAAACCTGCCTCCATGTTCATGGCGTATTTCCATATATATTTGTACCAAATTGGAACCACCAAATTGGAGAAAAAGAATTGTATAATTTTGCCGCCAACTTGGATAAAGCTATTAATACATCGTTTGCTCATAGTAATTCAAAATCATCGCATGTTCACAAAATTACTCAAGTATCTGGAACGTAAGTATCAGTTGGCATTTCGTATCCGTGGCATTAGGTTGTGATTGGAATGTTGCTATTGAACGTGGCTGTTGCAGGCCTTTTTACGGATATCATGAAAGTGAAAGGGATTTCTTGAAGATTGAATTTTATAATCCCGCTATAGTCAAAAGAGCTTCCGATTTGTTACTGGTATACTTTTTTGTTGCAAAAGGTTAGGATCGTTCAAGTGGTTTCATTCTACTTTTATATCATTTTTATAGAATGGCGCTGTATTGAATACAATATTTCAACCTCATGAAGCACATATACCATATATTTTACAGTTTTTCATCGATAATAATCTATATGGAATGAATAATATTACATTTTCTTCGTATAAAGTGAGGAAGCTTGATGTAGAAGAAGGTAAGCTCATTTGCACGTTATGTTTCATTAGGTTTCAGTAAACGTATAAATTCTGAATTTCTGATTTTCTATTTGTTTAGTAGTGCTAAATTTAGATGAAACCGTTATGAGATCCAGTAGTAGCATTGATCAACAAAGTTACTCTAAATTAGAAATCGATATAACTGTTTCAAATTTGTGTAACGTTCTCAGTAATGAAGGTAATCATTTTATTACTAGGTAATATCATTTTTTTTTTTTTAAATAATAGAGCAGTTCTTGATTTTTTTTTTTTTTAATTTTTCAGAAAACATTCCCAACAATCCTGGTTTAGCTTTTATTTGGGAAGACGAAAAGAAACGTCGCAGATTTAATCAAAAAGGATCCCAAATTACACCGAATGAATCTCAGCAAAGACCAGAAAAATCAGTAACTAGAACAGAAAGTTATTTTCGAGAAAAATTATTACAAAAATTAAAAGCGATTAAGGTAAATGGGAAATATTCGTTGAAAATTTCGAATTTGAATTTCATCGACAGAGTTGTTTTTTTTTCAGGATAACGAAACGTGTTTGAATATAGATCAAGATGAGACGCCATCGTTAAACGCCACTTACGATGAATGTAAGCATTCTTCTCAGCTAAAGTAATCTCAATATTGTACTAATTTTCTTTTCTGTATTTAGTAAACTCGCAGTCTAAAAGTCTACTTGAAATTTTGCAAAATCTCGCCGATGAACAAGGAAGAAGTAAAAAAACTACTTCTTCCGGCTGCAGTAGTCCGAGCCTTGTATATTCGGATGATGAAAATAACGTCGCCGAGGTGTCGTTAGTAAGTTCTCAGCCTTTGTTGCAATTTAACGCCGAAGATGACAGTATCTTGGGGAATAATTTCTCTGAAGATGAAAATGATATCGATGATCACGATCATCGAACGTTATCGCAGTCGATTACTTATTCGAAGCATCGACAAATGTCATCTAGTGACGAGTACGTTGAACATTGGTTCAAATTTAATGAAGTAAAAATTTGCATCCATAATAATTCGTTCTTAACTTTAGTTCAGAGTCGGAGATCGGAGAAATACCTCAATTGGATGGAGCTTATGATACAAAAAGTGTTAAGAAGTCTGCACCTAAGAAAGTTAACCAAACGAAATCAATTAAAATATCGCGTGGTGTTCAAAATCAAGATAGTCCGATAAGGAAAAGGTTCTTGTAAATTTTTTTCTCATAAAAAATGAAATGCCAGTCTTCAATTTTAGATTTATTTGTTGCAGGAGGTACAATCTGAGATCATTAGAAAAACATTCTGGAAAGTCAAACCAAAATTATGAGTTTCAACCAAGAGATTTCAAAATAATTTTAAAGAAACTCGATCCTCTTAACGTTTCACCCAAAAAAAGCTATCCTCGTCTTAACATCGATACTCAGAAATCACCCAGACTAAATCGCTCGAAGTCGTCTCAAGATTCCGTCAACGTAAGCTGCAAAGAACCAATCCTGTTGTTACCTCAAATAACCGAAGACTCCTTCAAGAGGTTATCACCTTCGGTACCTGAAACCATAAACGAAACAAGATCTTTACCTTCAGTACCTGAAACCAGAAATGAAACATTCGCTCCATCTTTATCAATAAGTCCGTCCGTAAAAGTTGCAAAATCTGCGGACACCAGCACTCTGCTAAAAAGCGATAAAAAAGTATATCCTCAGTTAGACATCAGCATTAAGAAATCTCCCAAGTCGTCTCAAAGATTTCCGGTAGAGGAAGCGAAACCATCTCGAGTAGTAGCCAATTTACGTGGCTTGAAAAAGCGAAAAATCAATTTCAGCGATGAGGAAAGAGAATTTGATAAATGCAAAGGAATCGCACAGGATGCGGATTTAATTAGTCCTAGGTGGAAGAAATCTTTAAAACGAAAAAAAAAAGACGATACATCTTTCAAGATTGGAGACTCGTTTTCGTTGTTACCATTTCGAAAGTTTAAAAGAGGCCAGAGCATGGAAAAACCCTGCGAAAAGTCGATTATTCTGGATAGTTTAACGAATACCTCCGAAATCAGTAGCCAAAGCTATAGCCTGAGAATAGGTACTTCTGAATCTATGATCAACAGCAATACTACTAGTAGTACTTTGAATGAAAATGAATCGGCGGAAATGGAAACTTTACAAATTTCAGATGACGAAGAAGACGCGAATAGGGATAAAAACGGATTATGTATCGAAAATAAAGATGAACTAGCTACATCGCAAGTATTAACTTCACCTTTGTTGGAATGTGATGACGAACTGATGAAGGCAGCGCCACTAAATGCAGCTCGAAAGAATGAAATTGAACTTGGAAAACATTCTTCGAAAGAACCATCGCCCAATTTATCCATTTTTCGAGATGTGGTTTTGAGAATACCTCGCATCGATCCGGGTATAATTAGTAATTCCGGATCACTAATAATCTACGAAAATAACTCGATAGAATTGGATATCTCAGATCCGAAAGAAGATTTTACGAAATCAAAACTTGATGCTAATTTACCAAAGTCCAAATTCGAAGAATTCCCATCTGGTTCGAAATATGAATCAACAGAAGTGAAAACATGCAATGTAGTCTCCAATAAAAATCCAAGCGCTGCAACATCGTCTAAAAACGAATCAAACTCGACAAAAATTTCTAAGAAAAAAAGCCTCGGTATGCGAATACGAAAAAATACAAACCAGGCAGCGTCATCGCATTCGAAATTAAACAAGAAAACTTCTGTCGCTCTCTCAAAAACCAAAGCAGTTGAAAAATCATTAGAAAAGGTACCAAAGATTCTAGTCTATCAAGAAGAATATAATCGAAGCTTGGCAACACCGCTGAATTCGTTTATCGATAGTAATATCGTACTGGATATTACAAAATCTTGCCAAGATGCAACGCCAAAGAGTCCTAATCACGAAGTACAACTTTTAAAAACACAAAACTTACCACATTCATTAACGTTGCATCGAAATATGTCGAATTCTGCGAATTCAAACGATGCAAGTTGCGAAAAAAATGTACTAACAGCTACAACCAATTTAACCTCGCTTCTTACTTTCGAAGACAGTCAAATAGAATTGGATATCTGCAAGTTTACCCCTGTATCATTCGAAGAATCTACCAAAAAAAATCACCATTTACCAAAACACATAGAAAACTGTGATTTGGTAACGTCGCAGATCAATGAAAACGACATATCTGCGGATGATTCCACCCAAATTAGTAAGGAAAATGGAAATTCATCTACATCGCTGTCTATTTTCATCGATGAAATTCTGAAAAGGCCGAATACTTTTTTATCTGATGCCGCAATTGAGCATAAAGATGGGTCTAGTAGCCCTGAGGTTCTATTCGAAAAAAGTTCAGCTGCGAATGAAATGGAAATTTCGCAATCCGTTTTGGGAGATTGCATTTTCGATTTACCCACTACCTCGCATCCAGAGTTGATTGATGATCAAAATACCTACTTCAGTCAAGGAAATTTGCCTAGTCTGAACAGCAATGTGATTGAAAGTTTGGCAAATTCGCCTACACTTTTCAGCGACTATATCTCCAAAGAAACCATCGTCAAACCGCCAGATCGATCGATGAAAACTCGATCTTTGGATGTATTTTCATCGCAACTTGCCAACGAAAAATCAACAGCGACAACGTCGCAAAATCCAACTAACGCTGTCGAAGGAGAAGAACTAAATACTTCTTGTAGCAACGACTCGTTACTGAATGTTTTGGAATCTCTGACTCCGAACACAAAAAAAGCATTGAATCGAAAACTGGATTCATTCGTAGGAGAAGAAAACATCGTTCCGTCTGGGTCTTCGAATATCTGTATGGCAACGTCTGCTGCGTCGATTCACGATTCTAAAAAGACCACCGCAGAGAATCAACTTTTCGATGACTTTTTAGACGACAGCATCGTCGCACTGCAGCCAACTTCATCCAAAGGCCATTATACCGAACCGAAGGCTCGAACTAATTCCGTGAATTATGATTCGGTGGATCTTTGCACTCCCGATATCTTTAATAAATGCACGTATTCCTTGTGCGACCCTCCTTCCGCGATCCACCCTACCCCAGAACCGGTTCGTGAAGAAGTTCTCTTTGAAGAGGACTCCTTCGACTTGGCGCCATCCGCTGCATGCGAAGACGATCCCTTCAACGAAACTCCAGCCTTGAATAAGCTGCTGTTAAACAACAGTATTTGGGATTCCATAGAAGATGACGAGGGTACCCAAGAAGATAACGGAATACAAAGCTTTTACCATAACCAAACCATTAATCCAGCTCATGTTACCATCATTAGAGACATATCCGAAGACGATATTGGCGATTCGTCCCCTATCGCCAAAGTTCTCACTCCAGAAAGTCAGACGAATAACGAAATTCTTAGTTTTTACGGGTCCCAAAGTCCAGAAAGTATGATTTATTCCATCAGTCAAGATATTATCGAGGCACCCGGTTCTAAATCTACGCCGTCTACGTCGAAGGCACAGTCAAAATCGTCACTCGTTGCACCTCATAGTACTCCCGCTAGATCTTCGGCCAAGAAAACCCCTTCTCCTCTCTATACTCCTGTACTGAAGAAGCTAATGATGAAGAAAGTCAACGATAAGGAAAACCGTCGCATTTCTTCTCAACGTTTCCAAGCTGGACCTTTTTTATCAGAAATTATAGAAGAAAGAGAAGAAGATGGAAAGAAAAAGAAAGAAGTTGAAAAAAATACCTCATTCAGTTTACCTGTAAGTACCTAAGTACCTTATAAACCACCCCCAGCCTTTGAAGTGGGCACATAAGTCATTTTAAAAGTTTTTTAATATCGATTTATTTTTATTGCAGCCGGAATTAGAATGCGATATATCAAAAATCGATGGTAAATCTCTCCTAAACACGAGTAAAACATCAACTTGCAGCGGAGCAAGTTACCAAATCGATGGAGCTTCTTTGGAGAACAGTTGCGGTTTCAAAATGAACCTGGAAAATTTACAAGATATGAAATTAGACAAACAGTACCAATTTATTACTTTGATATCATTGGAAGTATTTACTGAAACTCGAGGTGACCTGAAGCCTGATCCA
The DNA here is from genome assembly GCA_900050545.1 of Trionymus perrisii. Lineage (NCBI taxonomy): Eukaryota > Metazoa > Arthropoda > Insecta > Hemiptera > Pseudococcidae > Trionymus > Trionymus perrisii. Next base: position 1,010 of record FIZV01071085.1, on the reverse strand, counting down.
GAATATGATGCCGTCTCTTGCTTATTCTACTCAATTCATCATGACGCTCCTGATTGTCCTAGTTTAATCTCAGGTAAATAGAAAATATCATTGGAGAATGAAAAAGATCGATTCATGGTATCTCAATTCGTCCTCGTTCATTTTCAGGAATCATCGTAGTGAGTGAAAATCCTCTACCTCAAGATTTAAATCGATTCAAAAGCGAAAAAATAGTGGTATCGAGTGAAGCTGAATTATTCGATAGGTTTTTGGTCTTGATGCGGAAATGGGATCCAGATATGTTTATAGGATACGAAGTAAGAATCAATTGCTGATTTTGTTTTCCAAAAATCATTTTTAGATTTTCACTTTGTTTTCTTCTTAATTTAGGTGGAAATGCTTTCGTGGGGATTTCTCATTCAACGAGGATACTTCTTGGGTCGAAATCTTAGTCAAGAATTGTCACGTGTTCGAGAAACGAAACAAAACGAACCGACTGAAAGACCTGCTTACGAAGACGACGAGTATACCAACGAAATAAAACTGCCTGGGCGTATCGTTCTCAATGTGTGGCGTCTGATGCGTCACGAAGTAGGTCTAATAACGTTTAAAAATTAAATTTTTCGAAAATTTTATAAGATATTTATATATTATCTTATTATATTCCTCTTGTTTTGCTTACTCAATTTTAGGTAAATTTGCAAAGTTACACGTTCGAAAATATTTTATTTCACGTGTTACATCAACGTGTCCCGTGTCACAGTTTCAAATTTTTAACCGAATGTTGGAAAAATAGTCTCAAAAAGTAACTGCACTTTTCATCTCCATTATTATTATCAATTTAATAATTAATTCGGACAAATAATCCCTTTAAATTGTCTATTAACATGGATATGTTTTTTCCGCTGGGGGTAATTCCAAAATCCGCGTGACCAAAATCTGCGTCACCAAAATCCGCGTGACCAAAATCCGCGTCACCAAAATCCGCGTGACCAAAATCCGCGTCACCAAAATCCGCGTCACGCTATGAC
>FIZV01071082.1:0-11184 GCA_900050545.1 Trionymus perrisii | reverse complement strand
CCCAAAATAATTTTTTTTTTTGAATTTTTGGCATAAAAATTTCTTAAATTTTATTGGAAATTAAAATTTCTCAAATTTTTTAGGATAAAGTTTTTTTTTTGAAATTTCTAAATTTAAGAAAATAATTTTTTCAACTTTTTGGAATTGAAATTTCTCAAATTTTTTGCGAAATGTAACTTTTCAAACTTTCAGAAAATAATTTTTTTGCAGTTTTTTGCAATAAATTTTTTTTTTTGAATTTTTGGCATAAATATTTCTTAAATTTTATTCCGGAAACTAAAATTTTTCAATTTTTTTTTTTGGAATTGAAATTTCTCAAATTTTTTGGGATAAAGTTTTTAAAAAATATTTTGCGAAATATAACTTTTCAAACGTTTAAAATTTTTTTTTGTAGTTTTTTGCAATAAAAATTTTTTAAAATTTTTGGCATAAAAATTTCTTAAATTTGACCGGGAACTATAATTTTTTTATTTTTTTTTTTAATTTATTACGACTGTATTGAAATTTCTTAAATTTTTAGGAAATAATTTTTTCAACTTTTTGGGATTGAAATTTCTTGAATTTTTTGGGATTACATAAGTTTTTTTTTAATTTTTTGCGAAATATAACTTCTCTAATTTTAGAAAAATAATTTTTTTGCAGTTTTTTGCAATAAAAATTTTCAGAATTTTTGCCGTAAAAATTTCTTAAATTTTATTGGGAACTATTTTTTTTTTTAATTTAGTATGTATTGAAATTTCTCAAATTTTTAGGGAATAATTTTTTCAACTTTTTGGATTTAAAATTTCTTAAATTTTTTGGGATAAAGTTTTTTGCAAAAAAAAATTTCAGAATTTTTGGCATAAAAATTTCTTAAATTTCATTGGGAACTAATTTTTTTTTTTAATTTAGTATATGTATTGAAATTTCCCAAATTTTTAGGGAATAATTTTTTCAACTTTTTGGAATTGAAATTTATTAAATTTTTTGGGATGAAGCTTCTCAAATTTAAAAAAAATATTTTTTTTTGAAAGTTTTTCGCAATAAAATTTTTTAGTATTTTTGGCATAAAAATTTCTTAAATTTCATTGGGAACTAAAATTTCTCATTTCTTTTTAATTTTATTATTGAAATTTCTCAAATTTTTTGGGATAAAATTTTTTAGAAAATAATTTTTTTTGCAGCTTTTTGAAATAAAAGTTTTTTTATTTTTTTGAAAGTAAAAATTATTTAAATTTTTTGGTGGGTATAATTTCTTTTTAATACTTCGGAATATAACTTTTCCAATTTCAACTTTTTTTACAATTTTTTTCAATTTTTTTTTGGATTAGTAATATTTTTTGATCTGATTTAAAAAATCCCTCTATTCTTTTGAAGAAGAAAACAAAAAATTTTTAAATTGAAAATCAATTTTTTGAGAAGACATTTTAACTTTTTTCCAAATTTTTGTAATCTTTCAATTTTCTTTTTTTAAATCTCTGCGTGTTTTTGGATTTTTTTTTTCAAATTAAAAAAAAGTTGTATTTTAACCATATTTCTTCTAAGGTGCCATTTTCTTACTGACTATTTTAAATTCGCAGGTGTGTGCCATATTGGTGAACATTTTTGGCGGTATAATGCGTTGTGATATAATTGCGGAAGGTATTATCGCTGCTGCCAAGGAATTAAACTTGAAAGTTCCTATCGTATGCAGATTACAAGTACGTAATCGCCGAATTATTTATTCGCAGATAAAATTCATATGTAGATAAAATTCTTACAATCTGAATATGATTAATAGGGAACAAATGTGGATGACGCGAAAGTACTAATTGCTTCGGCAGCAATGAAAATTTTACCTGTTGATAATCTCGACGAAGCAGCTCGCTTAGCGGTCAAACTCTCTAGTATCGTAGGATTAGCTCGACAAGCGAAATTGGATGTCAACTTCGAAATACCAATTTAGATGTGGAAATTTGCCTGGTAATCGTTTCCACTTGTGTTATTACTGTATTGCCTACATAGATTCATGTTCTGAAGAATTATTCACCCCATTTAATGATTTTTTGAAACTTGCTAGTTTCAAAATTGCACATTTGCTGTTTTACGTTTGAATTCGATATAAGCGTACATTTGTATTACCTAAGCATATTTTTTTGTATTTTATATATTTTTTCAGTTTTATTACTAGTCATCAAAAAAAAAAAAAAAGAAAAGAAACAAACATAATGCGTATTAATGTTCGCCAATGATTGAATTGTAAATTTTTTTATACTGTGAAACACGAATAGTTTAGCTTTATTTAATTTAAGAATTATTTGTAAAATTGACATAGAGATAATGAACTACGAGTTTCACCATGACGCTATATGATGATGCGTTTCAAGTTAATTATGGTTTTTGGGTTCTCTCTAGCCGGTATTATTGTAAAAAAAGTATCAAGTATAATGTCTATACGAGATTCATATTGTAAAATATTCGTTATTTCGTTTCTATTATGCGAACTAAAATAAAATACGAGAATTATCTCTGCTGCTTCGTTTTGTGTTAATCACACGCTTGTTTTTTGCGTATAACAAACATCAAAAATTTATGTTTTGTTTTTATTATTTAGAAAATATCCTTGCTTCAATTTACCATACAATGTACGTTATTTTTCTGTTTTTGTTGTCCTTCTACAGTATACACCTAATGCCCAAAAAATACAATATTGTTTTGTTGCGTTTGAAATTTTTTTCTAATATAATTTAGGGCGGCCTTATTTCCCCTACCGTCCGCTCTATACCTTGTTGCTTATGCCTCAACCGAATCCGAGGTAAAAATTTCAAAATTATTCGGATTCTGTTACGTTGCCATGGTATTATTGATTATTCCGTTGACCTGCAAAAGACATCCAACCTTCAGCGCTGTATCTCGAAAACCTGGTTCAACTGTTTTAACTGTGGATGTAAAGTCAGCCGGAAATGTCAGTTTGTCTTTCATGGTGAACCTTGAAATTTCGAATAATTTAGCAAGGTAAATAATCTTACTTTTTATTTTTATCAGTGTTAATTATTTACATCGACGTAAACGGAAAAACTATGCAATTTTTAGCCTGTGTTTTGGGTACCTACGTAATGTAGGTATTATGTCCGAGCGTCGCTCTCGAACAAGTTCAATTATTGGTTACTGATTTTATATCCTGTTATTCGTATTCATAGGTAAATTAATCCCTTACTGATATGCAGTTTATTTTGATATGATTTTTGATATTTAATTTGTAGCTTCAAGTTAGCCTTGTGTAAAAAATTGTCAACTCATTAGTAACTGAATGATCTTTGTTAGATACTATACTACTCGCTGAAAAAATGATAATTTTAATTACCACTTTTAATTTTTAATTATGTAAATTTGTCATGTGATCGTGTGAATTAGCGACAATCAATTTCCTACACGAGCTTATTGCATACTTTTTATTATTGTAGATAGATACAGTGGACTAATTATTGTAATTTGTAATAAGCTTTGTAAAATTGCTGAATTGTATTGTATACCGCGATGTTCGACTTGCGATGAAAAACTGAAAACGAATCCAAAAGTATTGGGATTTTGTTAATTCGAATAACATTAATTAGTATTCGACTAATCGATTATTAAGTTATAGAAGATATTAATTGATGCCCGACATTTATTTTAAAAAATTTATTACTTCTTTACTCCGGTTTCCGTTGATTAAAAAAATTAAAAATTGAAATAGATTTATAGATGTAATTTACAAGAATCTCAAAATCTGGGAGGTATAGGCCTATCATTTTAAAATTTTTTAATAGTTTTCAAATTTTTCACAGGAGTGCGCTAACTACAGAACGAGTTTTTTTTTGTTTTTTTATGGTGGGATTTTCATTCCGGTCGCCGTATGTTTTTGATAATGATAACTATGTTTTTTTAATTTTTATGAAAAATCATAAAACTTGATTAAAAATTGAATTTTCCATTTCATAGAAAGATTTTTGCAATTTCGTGATGTGTTATCGTATTGATTGGAAAGCTGATTGATTCTTCTGTAGAACTCCGCGATTGTGATACTGCTGCAACCGTATGATCAAAGCCGAACATAATATCAATTATGAAAAAATCATAAAAGTAAGCACATCTTCTGGAATGTACAATTCATTACGTTTTTCGATTCGTATTAGCTTAATACATCAAAATTAATTAGTATCTAATACAAAGAAGTCACTTTTGAATCGTGGTTGATTATTCACTTGAAACTATCACCCGTGCTTAGTTTAATAACGATTGAAGTTGCTGCATGTTGTGACTCTCTACATATTGTTTTTTTATGTGATTCTAAACTGATTTAGAATAACGTAGAGAGTAATATGTGCTTACGTATTATTCGTTTGTTTCAGTCGGCAATTCGTTGGTATATTTAAATCGCTACCGCTCTCAGCGTGGTAAAAAATCCCGAGTCAACTTCGATCCGCCTACCATGAACATGAATCCTTCAAACTCGCCATGGATGAACCAATTCATCGACGCTAGTAACTTATTAGCCAACGTTAACGCTTCGAATTCCGGTATGCTCATACACAATCCGGTCATGATGAGTGCTCAGGCGGCGGAAAACGCCCGCAGCGCCGAAATGAACGCTGCTATGAATAACGAATGTCGAATCAAAGATGTATGGGCTCACAACTTATGGATTGAATTTAAAACTATCAGACAGCTGGTGAAAAAATACAGGTATATCGCAATGGATACCGAATTTCCCGGAGTCGTTGCCAAGCCTATAGGATCCTTCCAGAATACCTCCGATTACTTATACCAGTTGTTAAAATGTAACGTCGATTTATTACGCATTATTCAACTGGGATTAACGTTTTTCGACGAGAACGGTAACATGCCCGATGGGCCCTTTACGACGTGGCAATTTAATTTCAAATTCAATCTATCCGAAGATATGTACGCCCAAGACAGTATAGATTTACTTACCAATTCCAACATCCAATTCAAGAAACACGAAGAAGAAGGCATCGATCCTTTCGAGTTCGCCGGACTACTCATCCCTTCCGGATTAGTGCTAATGGATGATGTAAAATGGCTAACATTCCACTCCAGCTTCGATTTCGGCTACTTACTCAAAATATTAACCGATTACCAGTTACCCGAAGACGAAAAAGACTTTTATGATATTCTGCAAATGTATTTCGCCAACGTTTACGACGTCAAATATTTAATGAAAAGTTGTAAAAACCTAAAAGGCGGATTGCAAGAGATGGCTGATCAATTAGAGTTACAACGTATCGGACCTCAACATCAAGCCGGCAGCGATTCCTTACTCACCGGTTTGGCTTTTTTCAAAATACGTGACTTGTACTTCGAAGGAATGATCGACGATTCTAAATACTGCGGACATTTATTCGGTCTCGGTAATAATAGCATATTGAACGGAGCTGGCATGAGATTTGCTTCCGAGCCACCAGATAACAACGCGTGAAATTTCACCACGTATTTATTTATAATTCTATATTTTTTTGTTCTCGTCGTAAATTAAGTTTATTATATTTTTTTTCATTTTCTCCCGTTCAATTTGTATAGGTGTTTTTTTGTTTTTTTTTCTCAATGAAAAATGAAGGTTTGGCCTTATGTAATCAACGATCATCGTGTAAATTATTGAATAAATTAAAAAAGTAAAATTTTCTACGTCATGTTCGTATATATATATATTTTTTTTGGTAACCGAAAAAGGTCTCAGAAGTAGTTTTTCCGTTTCATTTGTTTTGTTTCATCGTACGTAGGCCTAAAACAAAGCTTGATCGTAATTTTATTCATTACAGATGCTACGTTATGGCATTCGCCCCATCGACAAGGCCTCCCATTAAGATGCATCTACCGAAATAATCACCATCCAACATGTCCAGCGGTTGGTTAAACTACAAAAGCGAAGACTCGCACGAGGACAACATGTGCTCAGTTTTCAGTAAATATTACCCACCTGAAAATGAAGTATACGAAATTAAAAACGTTTGGGCTTCGAATTGTTTCGAAGAATTTTGCGTGATCCGGCAAATGACCAAACGCTACAAGTACGTAGTGGTAAATACCAAGCACCCTGGTCTCATATTTCGTAACGATTTCCCAGATCAATCCGATCACACGTACGATTTGATGCAAAGGAATGTAAATCTGCTGCAAGTAATTCAGATTGGATTATCGTTCTTCGATTGCCTGGGTAATTTGGCCATACCGAATCACACGTGGCAGTTCAATTTCAAATTTGATCTCGATAAAGATACGTACGCGCCGGAAGCTATAGATCTACTGGCTGCTGTAGGAATACCATTTGATAAGCACCGAGACGAAGGCATCGTTCATACGTATTTCGCCGAATTGCTATTAACCAGTGGGTTAGTTCTGGTTAATGATATAACGTGGGTGGGATACAACGGCCTATACGATTTCGGTTACTTGATTCGTTTATTAACGAATTTCAATTTACCTTTGAACGAGTTCGACTTCTTGGAAAAATTGTATTTACATTTTCAACGTATATACGACGTCAAGTACCTGCTAACGAGTTGTAAACATTTGTGCGATAACCTGGACGATGTAGCTTCGCAGCTTCAGATCAATCGAACAGGACCTAAGTACTATGCCGGAAGTGATGCCCTGCTCACCGGTCGAGTTTTCTTCAAACTCAAATCGTGGTATTTTGAGAATATGATCAACGATAGGGTGTATTGCGGTCGAGTATGCGGATTATGCTCTAGAGGAGCTGTTGTCAACTTTAAACAAGATTTACATGCTATTTTGAATGATAATTTTTAACATCGGTTAATTACTTCTACGCATTCTTTCGCTTCATCTACAGTATGACTAGGTAGTTCAATCTATAGTTTCTTCGTCTTAATTGGAATATCTATTTTACCTAAGCGGAGGTCTGCTACTTGTAGTCCTTTTGTTAAACGTCAAAAATACCACGATGCTGATTTTTCTGCTTGTTGATCGTAATACGTTCTTGTTTGATTACCATTCACTGCCCATACCTAATGGCTGAAAATTGACTAAATTTACGTGCTACGTAGATACTTATTATTGTGTTACTATTCTGTGTTTATTAAATTAAACCATTCTTAGTTGGTGGTTGTTGAATAATTACTTATACAGGTGTCTAGGATAGGATATCCGGACCCGACCATATTTCACTGAGAACTGAGATTTTGACCATTTTCTGTACTTAACTCAAAAACTGAACAAGGTAGGTATCTGAAAACGAATGACATGTAAATTTGGATTCAGTGACCCCAAATAAGTCGATAACGACCCTTCAATCGACCTTACAGTCTTTCTACAAGCAGAAATACGTTTGATAAGTTTTTACGTTGCCTTAATTTTGTACCGCTATGCAACCACAATATCTCACCGAAAAAGGCTAAGTTTTGAATTTTTTCAAAATTTGAAAAAAATTGTCGAAAATTGACAAATGAGGGGTTAATTTCTATAGACTAGAACCCGACGATTGCAAATTTGCAATCAGATTCAAAATCGGAGCAATATTCGCGGAGATATTGGACTTCAAAATTTTCGACCAATCAGAATGCTTCGGCAAAGTGCGGTGGGCGGTGCTTTGTTCGACACTTTTTGTAATATTTCAGCTCCCAGAAAGCTTAGAAAATTGATGTTGGTGTGTAATGTCACTAATTCGAGGTCGTAGAATTCAAATTTGAAATTTGTTTCACGCAGTGTTGCCAACTTTTCGAGATAAAATTTTTATTTCGCGAAGTTGGCAATCCTGAACCTTAAAACTAACAAATTCGAATTCTACGACCTCGATATAGGCCATTTCGACCTTTTGATCGGCTTCATAGGCCTTCTGGAAGCTGTAATAACCCAAGTAATGCATCGCATGTGACGAAGCATTCTGATTGGTCGAAAATTTTGACCTTCGATATCTCCGCGAATATTGCTCCGATTTTGAATCTGATTGCAGATTTGCAATCGTCGGGCTCTAGTCTATAGAAATTAACCCCTTGTTTGGCAATTTTCGACAATTTTTTTCAAATTTTGAAAAAAATTCAATCTTAGTGGGTCAAAATTTAAAAATTCACCAGGCTTTTGTTTATTGTCCGATTTAGCTGAAACTTGAGTTATACCCTAATTGGAGATCGCAGAATTCAAATTTGCAATTTATTTTAATCACTGTTGCCAACCTCGCGAAATAAAAATTTTATCTTGGAAGGTTGGCAACACTGCACAGAAAAAATTTCAAATTTGAATTCTACGACATCAATTTAGCCCATTTCGACTCTTCAATGGGCTTCATAGGGCTTCTGTGAGCTATAATAATGCTTAAAAATTGTCATTTTTGCCTTAATTTCGTTCACTATGCAACCACAATAACTAACCAAAAAATTTAAGTAGATATTATTGCCTTTTGAGTGTGTTTAACATAACCCCATAACGGAGGCCTATGAAGCCGGTTCAAAGGTGTATAGTGCTTGATTAGTGTACGGGGAATCCAAATTTGTAATTAGTCTCGAGCAGTATTGCCAACTTCAAAAAATAAAAATTTTATCTTTTAAGGATTGCAGTACAAAATGTTAATTTAAGAATTTTTTAAATCTACCACCTCAAATTATCCCATAACTGAAATTTCAGCTAAATCGGACCATAAACATAGGCCTGGTAAATTTTTGAATTTCGACCCCTTAGGATTGAATTTTTTTCAAATTTTGAAAAAAATTGTCGAAAATTGTCCAACAAAGGTTTACTTTTGATAGACTCGAACTCGACGTTTGCAAATCTGCAATCGGATTCAAAATCGGTGCAATATTCGCGGAGATATTGGACGTCAAAATTTTCAACCAATCAGAATGCTTCGGCAAAGTGCGGTGCATTGTTTCACACTTTTGGCAATATTCAAGCTCCCAGAAGGCTTAGAAAATTGATGTTGGTGTTTAATGTCACTAATTCGAGTTCGTAGAATTCAAATTTGAGATTTGTTTCAAGCACTGTTGCCAACTTTGCGAAATAAAATTTGAATTTCCTTCAAGTTGGCAATTCTGAACTGTGTAGATGATAAATGATAAATTTGAACTCCATGGTCACAGCATAGTCCATATTGACTCCATGATCAGCAATCCTGAGCCCATTTTAGAGAATTTTTCAAAATTTTGGCAAAAAAATCAACATACAAAAAAAGTAAATTTTTCAAATCGTTATTTTATCGTACGATTAATAGGTCACAATTTGGTTTACAGACTAATTCGAAGTCTCTGAGCCCGAATCTGCAATCAGGTCTGAACTGCGGTCGATAATTCTCGAATTACCGAAGAAATTTCGGCTTATTTCGACATGTTCCAACTAAAAATGACGTTTGAAAGAGTCGACTTGTAAAAATACAAAAAAAGATATGACCATGTCCGTAAAACATAATTAGATACATTTTTATTCAATACAAAATATTCATAAATAAATAAATAAAATAATAAATAAATACAATCAACGAAACAAATTACACAGAAGAAAATTCCAATGATTTTACCAAAGAAAAACTGTTAAACAGCGATCATCGGACTTCATAAGATAGTTTTAAAATACCAAAATAATTCGTACATGGAAATACAATAATTTCATGAACGTGGTAACAAGTGGCGTCGAGTTGAACAATAATTTATCATACGATACACTGAAAAAACAAGAATAAATTCGATGTAAAACTGAATTCATTGGACGGTCTCAGAGATCATTATAAAAAAAAAAAAAGTATGAAAACTTTGGTACAAAAATTCCCGCATTTCAATAAAATATTGAACAAAAATATACGCAAGTATAAAAAACTTATAAAAATTGTGCGACTCTTATTCGTTGTGTATAAATTGAATGTTTGGGTGGGGGGACGGGGGAAATGCAATAATCACAATTTTTCTCGTTAACGTGACGACGACGAACAAGCGTAAATTTTAAATCTACATGGCACTAAAGCATACGACAACGTGAACCGAATGAATGAAACGAGGAATTTGTGAAGAAGACTCGGAAGTCTAGAAAAACAAATAAGATACTTTGTGCGATATAGAAAAGACACGAAGACAGGACGCAGGAACATTAAACTTTAATCGGTGGTGGAGGATGCGATATTGCGGCGAAGTTGGTTGGTAACAGATAGACGATGCCTCCGTTGTTGGTATCCTTTCTAAAAGCAGCCAGTTGAATTTCTGGGCTCACTTCGACGCGCAGCTGACGCGATTTGTTACCCAACATGCAAGGGAATCTGGTGGATACTTGGACTGGTAAATCGGTGCCACGAAGTCTACGACGAATAAATTTTATACATAATTAGATTCGAATAAATCGTACCCTAAGTGAGAATGCAAACGCTTACTGGTGATATCTGGATGTTAATACGCCGACTAATTCGCCAACTCTGTCTTCGTTGTTTCTAGTTATCAACGTTATTATTAAATCGTTGCCTTTGTTCGAATGTATGACGAGCAATTGATCTCTACCAGGGCTCACGCTTAGACCGGTAACCTACGTTGTTAAAATAAACATATCGATTAAAAATAGATATACTTGGAGTATTGAAAATTTGAAAATAACCAAGAGGCTTACTTCTTGAATGGGCATGCCTTTTTTCATGGGCTTGAATTTGGTCGTATCTAGTTTATAAATAGCGGAATCGGTGACCAAAATGGCTCGATCGGCGCACTTGTTGAATTTATTAGTTTTTCGAACCAACGAAGAAAACATGACCTTATTGAATCGTTCGTCCCTTTGAAGAATACGTATCGACGCTGTATATTTAGTGGCTTCTTCGTGCTCCGTAGATATACTTAAATAATCACCTAGCCAGTTCCTTTGCGAACCCCAATTCGAACGTTTTCCTTTTAACGCGCTGGCAGCCGATATCTGTGATCCAAAAAAAAAAAATCATACGTGTAATTCAACCGTTTGATGACAACTTTATTCAACAAAAAAAAGTTACCTTCGTTCTAAGCTGAGGCCATTCTGCTCTTGGGAATGGACTAAGGATCATGAAAGCTCTCCAACGATCGAATATGCTGTGTAACATGGCGACGCAAGATCGCACAGCGTACGAGCCAGTCGGCCAAGGTAAGCTTTTACCGAAATCTCTCATGCGTTTGGCATTTCTACAAAAAAAAAAAAAAAAAAAAAAAAACATAATAATTTTTCGTATTTGTTCGATAAAGAAAACTGAAGCAGAGGTGCCGCCGCCCGAAA
>FIZV01071080.1:0-10902 GCA_900050545.1 Trionymus perrisii | reverse complement strand
AAAAAAAATAGATTTTTTAAAAAAAAATTAAAAAAAAAAAAAAAAAAAAAAAATGGGATAGGAAAAATTTTTTCTTCAAAAACGGAGAATTATATTCCACAAAAAGTAAGTTATTTTCTAACCGAAAAAATAAAAATAATAAAAAATAACTGAGACAAAAATGGAGATTCGTTACAAAAAATTTAGATTTTTACTACAAGAAAGACCCCCGAAAATTTCCACCTACTCATATTTTTTACTTAAAAAAAATGAGATTTGCTTTTCGTAGATATTTTTTATTTAAAGAAAATTTAGAATTTCTTCTTCAAAAACCAAATTGAGAAATATTTTTACTCCAAAAAACGGAAAGATTTGAATTATTCGAGCTATTTCCAAGTTGTCAACCTGGGGGTTCAGAATTCACTTTCCTAGTAAATATAATTCCATGAGATTAAATAACTCTTTTGAAATCATTTCCGGTGTTGCAATCAAACTTTTATGATGGAATCCGCAGGAGGAAGGGAGAGATAAAGTATGAAGAATAGCGACGAGTTTTGTACTACCAAGGGACAATTTTTAACCTGAAGGATAAAACGAGAACAAATTTTTACGTATTTTTGATATTTCATTCAAAAAGAGAAGAAATAAGAATGCAATTTTTAATTATTTTCTCGAAATTAAACTAAAAACAATTTTCCATATAACAAAAAAGTTAGTAACTTGAAAAAAAAATCAGTCCTTAAAAATTAAAAAACACCACGTAATCTGTTAACTAATTAAACTTTTGAATAGGTATATCAGTAATTTCTGAAGAATTGTAAAAATTCATAGTTCTCGTTCCATCAACAGTTCAAAATTCTGAAAAAGAGTTCAAATTTAGAATTGGCCAAGAACGAAAAATACGATATCAGTACAGGAGAGGAATGGAATAGGGGTTAAGATAAGGAAGATTAACGAATAAGGGCAAATTACACTTACAGCCGGATTTTTCGAAGACTCGAGTAAGATTAAAACGTATTATTACCGAAATCGGACAAAGCTGGGAATTATCAACTCACCTATAGACTAGGGCGATGTATCGTCACCATTCTGAGAGAATGGTTTTTCTACCACCATAATTTGTTCTGCTGAGTCGAGGTAGCTCAACGCTTTGGTCATACATTTCGTGAACTGATCCTGGTCGGAAGTGTATTTCTTTGCTTTGATAACGAACGCTTTATACAACATATGTAAGGTCCTTCCTGCATAATAAAATAGAAGCTGGTTAATCTGTACGTATTCAACTTGAAATAATATTATTTGACAAAGTTATTACCTCTGACGCAGGTAAATCCCGGAGCTACGATATCGAATACTTGTAAAAGTTCGTCGAGCCATTTAATCTTAATTTCTACTTCATCGTAATCGGAACTGTCGAAAGTATCGCCACTAAGACACAACAGTAAATAACTGTATTTCATATAAATGATGAAAGCGTGATTATGGTGCAACTTAGGAACATATTTTTTGATTAATTTTTCGTAACAGGCGATCATTTCAGGAGTATTGATCATCTCGTTCGCTTTATTCATTTCTTTTTCGATTCCGTTGTAGAACGTTCTCATAGCTTTGTACGATTTTTGGTATTTGCATTTGGTACATTTCCAATCAGATTCAAAATCTGAAATTAAAATGAAAAACATTTGTCATAACAATATTTTTTAGAAACACGATGAAAATAATGAAAAATTTCAAATTAGTACCTAATGGATTCAACGGTAATACTTCTTGTCCTCCTTTTCTACATTTCGGGCACTTCAAAGTGCTAAAATGAGAATTCAATTCGGTAGGGTCGCTACATCTATAACATTGACAGCTGATGTAATACGACTGGAGTAACTCCTGTCTTCTCAGCAACGTCGGGGTGATTGGTTTAACTTTAGAATACGTGAGTTGGTCTCCGGATCGTATATCTACAGCAGCTCTGATATAAATTCTGAAAATACAATTAGAATACAAATAAAATTCAAAAACATTGCCCAAGAAATAAATTTGATCAAAAATTACCTGAAACTATCACTAGGTAAAATAACGAACGAACAATTCGGTAAACAATTATGCGAGAAATAATTCGAAGTGCTGTAAACAAATCGCAGATTATTTTTTGAGTTGGAAATTTGAAAACAGTTAGCTTCAATAATACTGCAGACTTTATGAATTAATTCTTCATCGAATCTGTAACAAAAATAATAAACGTTAAAATAAGGTCACCTCTGCGTTCCCGCCAAATGACACACATTCACTCACTGTTTCAGTTTACACTTCTGGCGAATAAACTTAACGACGAATGCTGTTTCATTTTCCCATTGTGGCGTATCTCTTCGAATTTCCATATTATATTGCAGTTGCTCGATGCAATTCCACCTGTCCGGTAATTTTTCTCTAAGAAATAACATTCTTAGTGGTAAAATACAATCGTACTGATGTAATTTGAACTTCTTCGAGGAGAATCTTTGGAAAGACATGTTGGGACATTTTTTAAACACTTCGCATTCGTTTGTTTTATGTATTCTCAATTTATCACAGTATAGCTTGCACACTGGCCATCCGCAATCGTAACAAATAGTCGTACAGTCGACGTTTACGCCACAACCTAAACACATAGGTGATCTAGCATCTAACGTGGGTCCATATAGAAGTACATCTTCGCTAAATATCGCTTCCCCTTGCTTTATATCTCGATTCGCGGTTAAATATCTGAAACGATCAATGTGAAATTAAATTTATAGCTAGAAATGTCGTCAACTCGTGGCCTTCTAAGATCAGCTTATCAGTAAGATAAAAATATTACTTGTTTCCTGCGGCAGATTCACTCAAAGTGAAAGAAGGCTTCGCAGAATAAACCATATTTGGTTATTTAAGCGTTTAAGCATTTAATATAGAAAAGAGTTAATTAGAAACTTGAATAATCACATCAAAATCAAAAACAAAAACATAACGACGAAAATTATCACAATTTCAAATTTACGTTCATTCTATGACACGATGACGTCACATGTAACGTATTTTATCAGACGATAAGGTTTCGGAAAGGGGAAAAGGGGGATAGTAATAAATTAGGATAAAATGGTGATGAAAAAAAAACCAAATGAAATTATTCGTCTTGATTACGCCCAACAACAAGCTAGCTTAGCTTTTTTCATCTAGAATATGGAATTTAATTATCATGAAAAATCACTTTTTCCCTTTCATAGATAAATTTCAAGGTTATAGGAGACGAATGTTCACACAACCGTATCTTATGTTCATGTTGTTCACTTCAGGTATAATGAAATTCTCACTCTTGAACGTTGAACTCGTAAAATCGGACGAGAACGACTATCAGCACAAGAAGTTCACCTAATCAAGTTATTTGTAAAAATCTCCCCTCCGAAGAATAAAAAATGCTAAATCATACAACTTATATTTTGTTCAGACGTACACGAAGGAAAAAATCCGTACACAGTAGATGCATTTGAAAACAACATTATATGTAATTATAACTTAAAGATTTTTCATTTATAAATACATAATAAACAGAACAAAAAGAAAAACAATTACAACTTCTATTTTCGAAAATTTTTAACGGTTGATGAGATGAAAGAAGGAATATACTGTATTTGGCGTACCTAATACTTTTTTATTAAAATAACTGGAACGTTAAGCAAACATAGTGTTCAAAAAGCATAAAATAAGATTGGAAACACTACGTAGTAAAAATGCACTGCCTTACAGTCCCTGTAAACCGGAATAGCAACTCTTTCCTTTACAAAGTAGAATGATATAAACGCTACACAATACCATTAGTAGGCCATTATGGTTCGAATTCTATACCCATACCGATTTTATGACCACCTTGGTTGAAATTTTTTCCATCGATCAAAGTCGATAACGTGAGGGTAATACCTGCAAAAGTAAACAAAATTAGATCCATGATCGAAAAAAAAAATTGTGAAAAATCTAACGCAATACGAACCCTTCTTAAGTTTGTGAGTGAAACCTAGACCGATTTGGCTGGAATTGTTCACTTTAGCACGAATAGTAGTGTCACGATCCCAAGCATACTTGCAACCTAAACCAAATTTGGTATCGTTGTTTTCCGACGACCATGCCAATTCAACACCGGTTTCAAGGAAACGATTTGCTCTTTGATAAATGTAACCGCTGTACAACTTTCCATCACTCCTACAATATTAAACCGTACTCAATTTAATAAAGACTCGACCAATTGATATTATCAAAAATTAAATCGTTTAAATATTAGAAGACATTGAGAAGGTATGATGTACTAGGCCGTTGCATGATATGGAAATTTTAATTGTTCACTACATTTAGCGATACAAAGGACTAGGTGCTCATTTTACAAACAACTGTTTGTGCACTGGCTCGATTTCAGGCATGAACGTCAGCGCGACACCACATGCACTTATTAAATGTCTTCGAGTAACTTGGTTCATACACCGTACTATACTTACACATTGGTATGGATAACGAATTTCTTAGTAGCATATCCTAAAGCTAAGTTGTTACTCTCAAGTTTTGAGTCTTTCGTATCGAACTTGGAGAGAAAACCACCGAGCCAACCTGTAAATGAAAATAATTAAAGAAAGGAAACATTAATAAAACGTACAGCGTTACGTAATACCTACGTAATAAAGGGGAGCCTACCGTGATATTGAAGAACTCCAGAAAACGTAAGAAGAGGCGTTGTGGTTTTAAAATCAGCATCACCGTTAACAGCAACGAAATTGTTTTTGTATTCCGCTTTAACTTTCAGTGTTTTATCGCTAAAAAAAAGAAATAAAAATAATTGTCAACGCATCGAACAATTCCAATAAGCCGGATGATTTTTTTTTTAGAACTAATAAACAACGAGAATACATTCTCCAAAGAATTGGCTCCAGTTCAAAAATCAACTCATCAGGAAATAAAGGGAATTTTTTTCTTACCCGGTCTGAGGGGCAAAAGTACCTTCGGCGGCGAATTTGGAACCTTTGAAACAATCTTCTAAGGACACTTCAGTGGCTAGTATATTACTAGTGTTCCATTTTTCAGAGAAATTTACGCCTGTAAAAATGAGAAAATTAGGCGAAACATCGTACTAATGACGAATAAGTGAAAGGCAATCGCACTATGTACCGTATTCTTTGAATTTATATTTAGTCTCCAAAGTTCCTAGAACTTTGCCAGAATCGATATAAGAAGTTCCACCAGTACTGAATTCAACGCCGGCTGGAGTTTTGGTACTTAAATCTAGTTTCAGAGTATCAAAATTGTATCCTTTGTTGAACAAATCCTCGGCGCTTGTGCCCAAATCATTGTAGAACGGAGGCGGCGACACGTTGAATTTAAAATATGACATTTTAGTGTCATCTGAAATGTTGATTCTAGAAAAAAAAAAAAATTAGGTCAGAGGGTTGATTATAGGAGCCGTATCTTATGAACTGAGGAATACTCAAATTATTTATAATGCGGTTTGTTAACTAAGTATGTGATTTTTTTATCGAACGTGAGAGATTTTCATAGCATGATGAAAGTGTCAAAAAGGTGACGTTACACTGTTGCTGAAATCTTAGAAATATTCGAATTATTTAAATAACCAGTGTACTTACAGTTAGAAAATGTATTCTAGATGAGTATGAAATACACCGGACGAAATTTCTCAATTAAATTTAAAACTTGATCGGAATCACGAACAAAAATGATGAACTGACGATAAAATTCTCGATTACTCTACAGATTGACATTGAGCTTTGACCAACATGACATGGACTCCAAGATTCGGCCTAATTTTCGATTTTTTGTAGCTCAGCTGTTTCGTAGTACCTTGAAAACTGTAAAGGAGCGTCATGCAAAAGTTGATGTTTGAATTTCGGCAGAAAACGCGGCGTTGGGAGTTGACATCTGTGATTCTGTGATAAGATTGTTTTTAAAATTAATGTTCGTTCTTCGTTGAAAAAAAATGAAAATTCGTGTGGTTTCACTTTACCGATAGAATTTCCATTATAATCAGATAAAAATGATGGTAATTCTAACACTCTCTCGTATATACGAACTTACAGAATGACATGGGCAAGTAAACGCTTAATATTAATCACTCAACATGGCTTACGATAATTTTTCGGCTCACGGTCCAAATATTGTGAGGGAGATCAATTTCGATGACATTGAGATCAATAAAAACGACGTAAGAAATTCTCATTTCATTTTCAAGTCGATACTATTATCTTCGTTGATTTACCTACTTCGAAATGAAACTACTATTACAGATCGTCGGCAAGGGATCCTTCGGTACTGTTTACAAAGGCATTTGGGAGAATAAAGTGGTAGCAGTGAAACAACTGGACACAGAAGAACGTTCATTCCCTGTAGAAATCCGTCAAATGTCCAGAGTTGATCATCCTAATATTATTAAACTTTACGGAGCATGTATGAATACTCCTCGTTGCCTTGTGATGGAATACGCCGAAGGTGGATCCTTATACAATGGTTAGTACGCAGCTTAACCAACCTCTAAAGTCGTCACTTTTTCTACACTCGTGGTTAATTAATTCAAATAATTCTTTACAGTACTTCACGGTACTCCAGTCTTTCGCTACAATGCCGGACATGCCATCAGTTGGTGTTTACAGTGCGCCGAAGGAGTAGCTTACCTACACGATATGAGACCGAAAGCGCTTATTCATAGGTAAATTAATTCGTAAACCTCTGCGTTACATTATCAAATGACCTAATTGATTTTCAGAGATTTGAAACCACCGAATTTACTGCTAGACTCGACTGGAAAACGGTTAAAGATTTGTGATTTTGGAACTGCATGTGATTTAAAAACCTATATGTCCAATAGTAAAGGAAGTCCAGCTTGGATGGCACCAGAAGTTTTCGAAGGTTTGATATTAACTATTCGTAGTTGATTTATTATTAGAAATAATTACTAATTGAGTTTTATTTCATTTATAGGTTCAACTTATACCGAAAAATGCGATATTTTTAGCTGGGGTATCATCCTATGGCAAGTTCTATCAAGACAGAAGCCATTCAACGAGGTAGGAGTCAATGCTCTTAGAATAATGTGGTCAGTACACCAAGGTAGAAGACCACCACTGATAGAGGGTTGTCCCAAGCCTTTAGAAATCCTCATGACCAAGTTGGTATTTTCGTTCATCATCTTATATTTTCTTTCATATCGAATAGTCTAAGAGGTCGTCTCATATTATAGATGCTGGTCCAAAGATACCAATGCTAGACCACCGATGAGAGAAGTAGTTCGTATTATGTCCGCATTATTTAGATTTTTTCCCGAACATAGCGAACCACTGGTTTGCGAAATTTACGACTCCTCTAGTAAGTCTAAGTTGAAAAAATACTCCCTGAGGTGTTATTTTTGAATTTGTCCTGAATGGTGATACGTCTACGTTTACAGGAAGTAGTGTAGATGATATGCAAACTGAAGAAGACTCGTGTGTGTCTGACATTCCTGAATCAAGTTTAGATAGTCAAGGTAAGCGATTAATTAATCATCGACTGATGTATTCGGAACAATTAATCATGTATTGATTTTTTCGCAGAAAGTAATATTAAGTCGATAAGTGGTACCACGGCACGGACAGATACGCATCTTTCTAGTCCATTGAATATAGATGTTGCAGCTGTAAGTGTATAGTTATTTCGAATTCAACTTGTACTTGTACATTTTCGCTTTATAATTCGATTATAAAGTAATACTAACGCTGTATCATATTTTATGACTTCACAGAGTGGTGATCCGTGGAGTAATTCTGTTGTCCAGTTACCAGAAGATGCTCTAAGCTGTGGCCAGCAAGAAGCTCGCAATAATAATGGTTTCGTCGACTCGGAAATGGATGGAACGGGTAAGTGATGAAATACGTTGATGAAAATAAATACATCGAGTATTTATTTTGTTTTGTAGTCGTCTTCTCATCCAAGAAGATATCGAAGACGAAAAAGAGTCGTTGGAAAGTTTGATTGTGTGGAAATAATCGAGAAGACACGATCTCATCGCGATCTTCAATTCGAACATGTAATTCGAAGCCAACTGCGAGTCATCGTTATGAAAAATAAATCGCAAAAAGGTCATTTTGTGCGCAATCTGTGAAAATTGTGACGAACAAAATGACCATTAGATCTCTCTTACGTTAGTCAACGTAGCCTTGATGTTTTCCTCAAGTCATTTATAAGTTTGCGTTTGCGTTTCATTTATCCTAAATGCTTTGTTATTACGTTAAAAAAATTAATTTTCCACGCGCTTTCAATGAAGAGAGATTTATTCGTTTTTTTTTTCTTCACAAATCTGTAAAAAGTTCTCGGATAGTAGAGATTACGCATACTGCATAGTGGCTCGTGTCCAACAACACGAGTTATATAATTCATGTTTACGAGTTAATAAGATTGATGACACTTGTAAAAATTATTTAAAAAGTTGGAAAATTTTTTAACAATCGGATTATCTTCGTGTGTGTCCAGTTTTCATTTTTCCGGTCATTTTTCCCTGTGGTTTTCTACCAACTTAATAGTGTATCGCCTTTGATGAAGCCCCAAAAAATGCCAACTTTTCTAAATATTTATAAAGGAGGTTTATTTTTGCAACCATTCGATAAACATCGGCTCTCTGCTTTCTATTATAAATTTCATATACGCGTCCGCGTCCGTCGTCGTGAAGATGAGTCACCATATGAGCATTGCGTTGGCCAGAAATTTCTTGTCAATAGCCAATCTATTTTCATTTGTTAGTTTCCGATCAGCTTTGATGCCGATGCATTCGTACCTAAGCTTTAGTTCTTATTTTGAAATATTTGGGTCGCGAGTTCGCGAGTGTGCTGAAATTGAAAATGTTGAAGATTCAACGTCAAGTTCCAGGCTGGCAAAGAAGTAAATTTTTATTTTATTTGTAGTTTTGATTTTCTCCTGTATGAAGCACATGTATCGATAGTTGATGATTTTTGAATATTTCTTTCATTTATGATTTTCGAGTATTTTGATCGATTTTTTAATTTTGTGATTTTTTTTTTTTTTATGCAGAGTTTTTCTAATTATTGCAATATTGTTGATATTTTTGGTATATTTTGTATTTATGAAATATTTCGAAATTTGCTTCATGTTTGGTGACTCAATCAATCGTTTAGTTTACCGTTGTATTCGTCGAAGCATTAAATGGACAATATTAGAGTGAGGCCAGTTACGTACCTAATGATTACTCATCGCACTTTAACGAGTCATTAGGTACTCAATTATGAAATTATGTACTTTGGAAATCACCAAACAGTTGAACTTTATTACTCACTTCATTATTATCTCGTCTCTAACGAATCTCGTTGCACTCTCAACGATTATTCGAGATTACAAAATCAATTGATTAAAAGTTCGAGCCTCATCTTTCAATACCAACTCGAAAATCACCTCTGCCAAATACTCACCTACTCATTTACCATCAAAAATCAACTCTTTCCGGTGTAGAAGTCACAAAAATGGTCGTCGTTATTAAACGTATGTAAGCAAACGATAACAAGAAAATGGTTTTTAAACAATGTTAACCGCGTAGGGCATTTTAGAGTTTACAAATTTTGGCAAAATGGCAACTGCAGTTGACAAATGTTGATTTGTAATAGGTCAGTCCAATTAGATAAAAGGAAAGTACGCAGAGAGAAAGCACGATGGCCCATTCTCGTGAGTTTTTTGGCTCGATCGGCGACATTTTTTCCTAAGGCGTTTAATTAATTCAGTGAAAGGGTTATTTTTGCCTGCAGTTCGCCTCGTACTTGGCTTTGATGCGTGTATTTTGGTGTTTAGTCATAAGAATAGAAAACGTGTTAGCGATAATTATGTGGAAAATTTTCCAATATGGTTGGGTACCTATGTTGGGCCGAAGGAAGGTAGGAGAAGGGATCGGTGTGGTAAATCTACATACTCGTACGTAGATGTACACATTGTGGCACGGTGGCTTTTTTTCGACAGCGGAGTGACTGAAGGGATAAGAGATTCGTAGAGGTTACGGGTGCCAAAGAGAGGAAACCGACTAAAAATACTCGAAATTTATTTCCGTCGTCTCGCGGCGGCATACTAACGTATGTGTCTGTGATACGAGTAGAAAAAGCGTGTAATGAATCATCGGCTAGTTTGTTTTGTTTGTAATTATGCCTTGTATGTTTTCCAAGTTTTTCGCGTACCTAGTACCTACGGTTGCGACGTCTCTGCTAAGGCCGGCGCTGGAAATGCAGGCGTGTGGATGTGGATGTAAGAGATCGAGCAGACTGATACAGATCGTGACTAGAATTTGTTGTGTGGAACTGTGGATCAAGGTCTCATTATGTAGTATAATGTAGTCGAGATTGGGTGAAGAATAATCGTTTATAGCTTTGCGATGAGTAAAATGACACGAAGTAGGTACCTAACCTACCTACCTAGAGATTGAAATTGGCGAATCGAAGCGATAATTATGTCCGTTTGTCGTGCATCAGCTTTTAATGATTAAAAAAATACAGTTTGCCGATGTTTCAAACTATTCCTAGTGGTTTTTCAATATTTTACTCGACCAATTAGTATTTTTATTGATACTAAACTGCATTAGGTAATTATTTCTCAGTTTTTTGGAGGGAAAGAAATCATTTTTTAAAAGTAAAATACCTAATATATTTTTTTACAGAAAAATCTCTCAATTATTTTGACAAAAATTTAAAAAATTATAAAAATATTTCTGCTCCAAAAAATTGAAAAAAAAATCTATAAATTTGAGGAATATATCAAAACTATTGTGACAAAAAATATATACTTATATTTCTTAAAAATTGAGAACTGCAGTTTATAAGGGCTACACGATTTTTACTTACTTTTTTATTTTTTTTTTAAATTCTAAAAAAATTTCATCCATAAAATTCTTTAAAAAAAAAT
>FIZV01071026.1:0-10721 GCA_900050545.1 Trionymus perrisii | reverse complement strand
TAATTTCAATGAATTATAATTTATGAACAGAAATTTTTAGAAAAATTTTAAAAAATTGAAATTTTAAACAATTTACAAATTGAAAATTAAAAAAAAAATAAAATAAAGTAAACATTTTTTTTCGACTTGTATTTTTTCAGGTAATCTTATTGGAATCCTAGTTTTGTTCCTTTGGGGGGGGGGATGATTTTTTTAATATTCCTGAAAAAGTGGCAGTTTATGCATTAGGTACATACTGAAAATTTAACAATTTTTGATAATTTACAATTTCGTAAAAGTATTGCATCGTTAAAAATTAAAAATTCTTAAAAATAAATTTCGAAGAACTTTGCTGTTTTTAAAAATTCAATAATTTTAGAAAATTTGTCAGTTTTTGAGAAAATAACAATATTCAAGAAATGATGATTTTTTGAAAATTCCGTAATTTTAGCAAATACTTTTTTTTAAGAAAAGTCAACGATTTTGAGAAATTTGATAATTTTTGAAAATTTGTCAATTTTTGAGAATAAGAAAATTTTGAAAATTCAAAAATTTTGGAAAATTTGTCAGTTTTTGAGAAAATAATAGTTTTTAAAAATTTCGCAATTTTTCTAAAATAAAATAATTTTTGCAAATTAAAAATGTTTTAAAAAATCAGAAATTTTGAGAAGTTTGATAAGTAATTTTTTATAAAAATTTAGTTTTTGAGAAAGTGATAATTTTTGAAAATGTAACAATTTGTAAAAATTCAAAAATTTTGGAAAATTTTGCAATTTTGAAAATTTTTGCAGTTTTTAAAAATTTAATAATTTTTGAAAAAGACAATTTTCAGTATTTTTTTAAATATGTAATAATGATTTTTGAAAGTAACGTAATTTTTGAAAAATCAGTAATTTATGCGAATCAGAAAATTTTAGAAAATTTTGCAATTTAAGCAATTCAATAGTCAGTTTTTGAAAACGTGAAAAATTTACTTTCAACTTTTTAAAAATTGTAGTTTTTCAAAAAATTGAATTTTCAATTTATTCAAAAAACAGTCCTCCCCCCTTTTGAAAAAGTGACACAAATGCATTTATGTACTTTCTGCCTTCCCTATATTTTTCTTCTCAGATCGCCACTGATTTCTTTACAAAAATATTCCAATAGATTTACTTTTGTGAAATATACTGCACTTACTACTCGTACTCAATTCTAAGCGCATATTATATATATTTTTTTTTGGTAATTTTCACATGTTTAGTTATTTTATTAACTTATTAATTTTTGCAACAGTTTTAACTAAATCAAAAGGTAGAAATTATTTTTAATTAAATTTTTTTTTTGAATCTTGTCTTTCATTTTTTTTTTTTTTTTTGGAATTTTGACGAATTACCATTTTAGTGAAAATATGTCAATTTTCTGGTTTTATTTGAATGTTGAAATTTTTACGAATTAAAAATTACAATTTCCTTTGAATCTTCATTAACTTTTTGAGGAAATTATACCATTTTTCAGTTTTTTCAAACTTATAATAAAATTCAACTTTTACAAAAAAAATCTCAATTTTTACCTAATTTTTATAATTTTATTGTTTCCATGTTAAATTTTTTTCTTTTTTTTTTTTTTAAATAGAAAAATTTTCAATTCAAATTCAATTTCTTTCGAATGTTACAAAAATATGCCCGGATGAAATATTTTATTTTTTGTGCTTATATAAGGCTCGATGTTTTACTAAATTTTCATCTTTTTCATTTGCAAATTAATTGAATTTTCATCAGTCTGAGTACCTATTTCATAATTTTCTCAATTTTTCCAAAAAATTCTGAATCAAATTCAGACTGTTTTCTCAAATTTTGAATTAAAAAAATTTTATCCTGATTTTTTTATTTTGACATTCGGTATAAAATTTTAATTTTGTTGATTTCATTTGTTTTCTTCAAAAATTGAAATTTTTACAAAATCTGAATTTAAATTTATTTTAAATTCAATTGTCAATTTTCACATGCTTGTAATGTCTAGCCATCATTCAAGAACACATTAAGATCAAACCTCCTCAACTTGTGATAAACTTATCTGCTCTCTCTGCCCTCCTAGAATTCACACGATTGCCGCTCCAATAGCGGATACGCACCAATCTAGAACACCTATTCACTTCCACTATCGCGTTACATATTCGCTCAGGTACCTAATGAACGAGGTTAATTAGTTCGTTATACATTCGCGCTGGCACACTGTATAACCGTAGTAAAAAAATACGCACATCTTACATTGTACGCGAGTCGAACCTCCTTCTAGATAAAAACCATTAAATCTTACCTCGCAGCTTCGTCTGAACTGAAATACAGAAAATCCGCATAATTTGCATACAAGTGTGTACCGGTAGTGAAACCTATGTCTATGTATCTCGGAGCGGCTGCAAGCTTCCTCTAATCGTCTAGGTTTTTTCTTCTGACCGCACTGTCCAGGTCCACCAGACGAGCCGACGACGACGACTACGACCACGACGACGTAATAATTACGTAATTTTTTTATTTGTTCTTTTTTCTGGACGCTGCACCGTGTGTGGCTCGCTTTCTAAAAAAAAAGAAAAAACTGCAGTTGCAAGATTTACTCGTAACTTATATGAATGGTCAAGTCATTTCCCATGCGTGGATCGAATTCTCGGGATTTTGAAAGCTTTCGTTCGTTGCTTACCTCGTTGGTGTTTTTTCTTTTCAAAAAAATTCGACGGAACTAGTTTCTAGCTGGATTTAATGATCGTGAATCTTCTCGCTTATCGTACGTTGTAATTTTCTGGAAAGCAAACCGTTCGTACAAATGAGTAATGATATAGCCTACATCGTGGCTACCGTGCGCCTCGATGCAACCTTGCAATTAATTAATCTAGTATTAGTACGTATTAATTTTGCCCATTTACTATGCGGCAATATCTCTAAATTCGTAAATACGTTTCGCTATAACTAGGTAATCATTGGCGCTATATTTTTAAAAAAACGTGCTATACCTCATCTTTATCAAATTACCGCGCAGTGAAATTAGTGTGGTTTTAATCACGCCAACATTCGAGAAAAAAATCACCTACAGTATTGCGAGTTATTAAAACTGGAATGTGCAAAGCAACTAGGTAACTACTAACTACACAACAGGTACATTTGTCTACAATGTTACACCATTGCATGGAGGAATTAATTACTCCATAGCCGCCCTCAGCCATAGCCAAAGTACTCAGCAGAGACAAATGTTACCATCCTGTAGGTGAACAAGATCATTACGAAGATTTTTTTTTTTGATACACGAGATACTGCTGGAGACGATGCACGCAGTTGCAGCGATTACCAATACGATGTTCATTCTTGTTCTCGAGAGAGGAAAAAAAAAGGTACGAGTCGATAAATTGAAAACACGAAAGGTCGTTACGATATCATTTAAAGATATGAGCTCGAAGTCGACTCAATGGCAGGTTAATTTGTTCGCGTGTTTTTAACGCAACGATCAACGCTCGTGCCGGCGTCTCTTCGCGATCGCAGCATCTTCCTTTCTCACATCTCGCGACTCGGTATTCCACTTGAATGGTGTACGTAAAGAGGAGGCAGGTACACGAATATACGAGTAACTGCAGCTAAATGCGAACAAAAAAACCATACCTGGAGTCCAGTACTTCTTCGGCATGTCGGCTTGAAAATTTCACCGCCTTTCGATATACCCATACATCACCTGCCAAAATAAAGTAATTATCGGTCATCACGGTTTTAGTGTTACAGTTCAAGGCATGAAACTATGTCAAGTTTTAAGCGTTTTTTCCCTCTTTGGTTTAGTTAAGCTAGGTGTTGCGATACAGATAACAAGACAAGGAAGTGCATGGCGTCAATAAAATACGCGAAATTAGATCTTTATTATACGTTTTAAAAACGACCCAGCGATGACCATAATTAAGAATTTACTGGTTTTTGTAACCTTTTTATTATTTTTTTTAGTCGAATGGTCGGCAGATTATTGTGGGAAATGCGCGAAGCGAGTTGTTGAAACATTCGGATAAGGTCAGTACAGTGAGACCGCGCTGGGGTATAAAATGCACGCGATTGTTTCAATTCTGCGGGCTGGCCGCGACGCGGAACTAGTTTTAATAAATTTAAAGTCCGAATCCAATTTTACGATCCATTTGTGAAGAGCGACAGAATTACGAAGCAGCAACGCAATGATGAACGTTAAAGCCGAATTTCCTTTAATTTTTTTTTTTTTTTTTTAAGGAGTAGCTGATTTTATACTGCATAAAATTAAGGGGAACAGAAAATTATGATTTTTTTACATTACCTACCAAATTGTGTTTTCAAATATCAATTTTTTTCTCCATTTTTTGATAAAAAATTTTAAAACCCTAAAAAAATTAAAGAATCGTTTTTTTAGTACTCCAAAATAGATCTTCAAATTTTTTTAAATTCTTGAGAGATTTAAAATGACTTGCAAAAATTTTGGAATGTCACAGGATGTAAAAAACTTTCTAAAAATCTCAAGGGTTTCAAATTATCATTTTTTGAAGTACATAATTATTCTAAAAATTAAAAAACTAAAGCATTTTTTTTGCAGGAAATTTTGGATAAATTAATATCAAATTTTTTAGAGTATGCAAGTAAAAATACTTTCAGATTTTGTAACAATTTGGCTTTTTAATACTTGATTTCACAGGGCGATACAAAAAATTCGTAATATGTAGGTATAAAAAAGTCTTAAAAATGTCCGCTTGTGTACTGTATGTATTCAACAAAAACATTTTTAGACGACCCCCCCCCTTAACGATCCAATAATTTTACAAAATTTTAAATTTTCACAAATTGTCAAATTTTTAGTACCTAATCCATAAAGTGCGCAACTTTTTTAGAAATATTAAAAAAATCACCCCCCTCCTTGCCTACATACCTTCAGAATATTATCAACAAAAAAAAATGTTTAGTCCCAATAAAACCGCCTGAAAAAAATACAAATCGAAAAAAGATTTTTTTTACTTCAATTAGGTCGATAAGTTCAAATTTTTTACATTTTTCCAAAAATTTCTGTTAATAAACTTCCATAACTTCCCCGCCTATGATATTCCTTTTTTACCCCCTCCCCTTCTGTTTTATCTCTGAACAGGTGTGCCCGTGCACACTTGGCACACAGGCTGGCTTCGCCAGTGCGAAATGCCATCTACATAGGATGCTGCTTTCCAAAAAAAAATCTCATTACATTATCATTCAAATATTCCACTTTTAAACAGCTCGACGAGCTATCACGATTGCCACAAAGAAACACGTATAATGTAGTTACCAATAGGAACTGGCAGTCAAAACATTTACTCATCGTATACCCTCGGGCCTCTCCAATAATCTCGCATTTCACATTCGAAAAAGTCACCGAATCAACGAACGATTTCGACATCGACGTAATTTCTTATTCGTATGGCTCGATAAGCGTGATAACTGCGCTACGATCTTTGTGAATACTAAATTAGACGCGGACTTTGAAGTACTGAACTGACGCTGCACCCTGCACCACGTACTTCGAGTGTCAATCAAAATTCCAATCCAACGATATTTCCACATGTTTCCTCATCGATACTTTGTCCCTCCTCCTTACTCTCTTTGTACGCAGTTCCTTTTAATTATCTTTACGACGTCGCGTCCGCGTCGTGTCGTCATATCACTGTATCTTCACGTGGAACAACTAAAAAATCGTTACACTGCATATACTACGCCACTGAGCCGTCACAGATACGAAATATTATATGTACGTATTTTACAAAAACAACGACTCTCTTGGGTGACGAATATCAAGGTTTCAACATCCGTTGAATACAAAATCTTCAACCAAAAGGAAGAGTAGATGATAATAACGCCTACTTGCTCTTAAACCATCGTTGTGTACTACTTCCTCATTATTGAAGTTGAATTTACATACGCATGCGATAACATTGATACATTTGGCCGTGATAATTAGGAAATTTGCTTCAACTCGATCTCGCACAAATGAAAGGGAGACGAAACGACACTGTCTTACGAGTATAATCATACCGCGTCGGGCTATAAGTGAAACTTTAATGAGCTCGAATAAATGCGTAAGCAAGCCAGATGCCAGATGGAATTTTTCTTTATTCGAGTAAAATTTATCATCTTCGTTGACCTATGGACTAAATTACTCGTATAAGACCAAGACGAACGGAATATACGAGTATTACGAATTCAATTAATTTATTGACGAAACTCGAGGACCATTTAATTATGCCGAATAATCGCCTTGCGAAATAATTTTTTGCTATCGCGTTTTCGTCCTATAGAGATGAAGAATTTATGTCAAATTAATTCGCTATATCGACTCGATTCGATGGGTTCCAAAACTCGAAAAAATTGAAGTATAATTTTTAAAAAGAAGAAGAAAAAGAAGTTAGATAGGATTAGAAGTACTTTCTATTCAGAATCTAACTGAATAAAAAAAAATTAAAAAGGGTTCAAATTTTGATTAGAAATCTGATCATCGACCAAATTAAGAACAATCGTTCTTGAACAAAATTTTATCAAGAATTTTGCAAAAAGCTCTGGAAAGAATTGTTT
Source organism: Trionymus perrisii (assembly GCA_900050545.1). Lineage (NCBI taxonomy): Eukaryota > Metazoa > Arthropoda > Insecta > Hemiptera > Pseudococcidae > Trionymus > Trionymus perrisii. The sequence goes on along the minus strand of FIZV01071026.1, from coordinate 4,182 downwards.
TTTTAATAACATCAAAAGAATAATTCCTGAAAACAAGTCAAAATAACTTTGATTCATTATGTAAGTTACCTATTAAAGATCAGTGGTGTATTTGAAAGGAAAGTTATGGAAGTCCGACTTCCTTCCAAAATTTCAAAGAAATTAGATTTTTAAGAAGTGGTTAAAAAAAATGATAATTTAAAAATCTCGTAAAAGTGGTGTTTAAAATTCTGGAAGATTTAAAAATATTTCCCACATCGATTCAGACTTTCATATTTAATGGGTGGAATTTTTGAATTTCTCGTGTGATCAATTTTAATTAATTATGTAAAATTTCTAGTTAGATTTTTAAATTAAATTTTAGTTAGGTAGTGTGATTTTTTTTTATTTGTATTTTTTTCAAGTGGTTTTATCGAACCTCTAGTTTTGTTTCTTTTGATATATGCATTTTAAAGGTAATTTGGGGAGGGGTGATTTTTCAACATTCCTAGAAAAATGTAAGCTACTTACTGAAAATTTGACAATTTTTGAAAATTTATAATTTCGTAAAATTGTTGGATCATTGAAAATTAACAATTTTTAAAAATTTCAAGATTTTTAAAAATTCCTCATTTTTTGAGAAAATGACGATTTTTAAGATAAATAATTTTAGTGAATTATAGAGAATTTTAAAGAATTCAGCAATTTTGAGAAATTTGATAATTTTTGAAAAATTTCCAGTTTTTGAGAAATTGACAATTTTTCTAAATTCAAAAATTTTGGAAAATTTTTCAGTTTTTAAGAAAATGTAAATTTTTAGAAACTTTCAAAAAACGATTTTTGAATCTATAATTCATACGAATTAAAAAATTCTAAAAAATTTAGTGATTTTGAGAAATTTTATAATTTTTAAAAATTTTCCCATTTAGGCAATTCTCGGCTAATTTTTGAAAATGTAAAAAAAAAACTACTTTTTACGTATTTAAAAAAAAAGTAGTAGTTTTTCAAAAAATTGAATTTTTAAATTTATTCCATAAAACAGTTTTCTCCACCCTCTGAAGAAATGACACAATAATTTATCAAGTTCCTAACTTCCCTGTATTCTTCCTTTCAAATAAAGATGTTTTATTACCTATGGTATCAGAGGAGACACTGCTGGCCCGAGTGAAGCGAGAGTAAATTTTTTAGAAAAAAATATATGTAATTACCCTTTTTGCGCTGTAATTTATTCTCTTTGGGAGGGATGAGATTGATTTTTGGGGAAGATAACGATTTTTCACTCCCCTCCCCCCCAAAAAAAATCAATTTGACGAGTTAGGTACTCGTCAAAATATTATCCGCATAGCACCCATGATTATGAGCTTCTCGCAAGTATCCATATTGTATAAATGTACGTTTGTCTACCACTCTGGAACTTCGTTTCACTCTGCCTGAAAAATTAGGTAGGTATCTCGTTATACTTACCTACTACGCAGCAACCACGCAGGAGCAGAGTTGAAGTGACAAGTTTAAGTTTTCAATTTTGATGAATTGGAATCAATTAATATCATATTCCAGTTACAATCAACGAAGGGATAAATTGTAATATTATATCGAGCCAAAATAAATATACCCGCGTCTTTGAAAACCACGTTTAACATGTAATGAAATTAATTATGGTACCAGAAATATGTCCCTTCATTCGTTAATTTCACTCGACTTGTACACGTTTAGCGTTCGAATCATCGTTATAATAAAAAATCAGCTTTTTGATTACCACGTTACCTTGAAAAAGGATCTTTGGTACTTATATTTTGGTTGACTTTCAAAAATCGTTTCCGATTCATCGTTTTCGTTTAAGGAAAGCAATTTTAAGCTATCGAAACTTGATGAATTTAAATTTACTCATTAACTTTGAAATTACACTCCAGCGCATGTTGAATTCAAAATGTTGTACTATATTATGGTACCTACCTGTTTAGTCCTTCGAGATGGATCCGACGATAACATTTTACGTCGCGTCGCGTCGTATGAAAAATTACTTGTATTGAGAAAAAATTTAAATTAAGAAATTGATTTCACGTTTAGCTCTATGTGTTATTATCCCAGTGAATAAAAACACCTACGTAACATATTTCCTACGAAAAGGAAAAGAAACCCCATAAAGCTGTTTACACTTTATTTGGGGCAAGTCGTTGATAAAAGTAATAAGCGGGTGACTTTTTTTCCAAAGTACGTGAGGAAAAAGTTTCCAGCTGTATGACGTCATCGCAGCAACGAGATACTGTTTCGTTCGTCAATTACTGTAAATTTTTACGATCGCATTTCATAGGTTTGATAAATTTTCCACAGCGCATCGTATACCACTTAATTCGCAGAAAAGAGTAAATACACGTCGTATAAATATCACAAATTTATTATATACAATTTTTTACAACTTTTTAAAGTTGAATACGAAATGAAGCAAATGAGGATATAATTATCATTATTTTACGTGGGTACTAGCACAAATATATAAATATGTTCAAAAAGTACAAATTCGGCATTACCTCTAGGAACGTATCAAATCTTATAGAATAATAGGTCGCATTCAACGTATGTACATTACACAAATTCAAAAACAAAACAAAACAAAAAGTTATAATTATCAAAATGGAAAATTATATAAACAAGCTTAGGTTTAAATTTGTATCTTAAAAATTAAATTAAATTATCGCGAGGAATGGAAAAGAACTAACGGCCTACGTTCTGCCTAACTGGGAACCTTTTTAAAAGGCTTTTTAAATAAGCCTGCACTGCATCTATGCTGCGTGTTCGAATGATTTATTTCTTCGATGCGGAGTACTCGCGTACGTGAAATATTCAGAAAATACGGGTTGATTTATTCAGTTAAGCGAAGTCTTTAGTAATACGCACTACGCAGACGGCGAGAGCCAAATGGGGCCCTAATGTAATCATTTTATGGTTTTTTTTTACGCAGTTTGCGTACTTTTTTTTTGTACCACCTGAGAAAAATTTTCATACTTCGCATTTCTTAATTAATTTTTGGGGGAAAAAACTCTCACAATGAATTTTCTTAGAACAGGTATAAGACATTACCCACCATTTAAAAAAAAATTAAAATTAAAACTGTATCGAAAAATTACTATTTTTCAAAAATCTTAATTTTCTACGAAATCTCTTCAACTTTTTTGAAAAAAAATCTCCATTTTTTTAGAAGGAACTTACAATTTTTTTTTGGAAATAAATTTCACAGTGTTTTTTTCAGGGAAAAATTTCTTATTCTTAGATGAAAACAAATGTCAATTTTTTGTCTTAATTAAAAATTTAACTTTCAATTTTCCTAGTCGTAAAAATTTTTTTCTCATGTGTTCCAATAAAAAAATTATCCTTAAATTCTTGAAGAAAAAAATCCAATTTTTTAGAAGACAAACATCCCTAAATTTTTCCCTTACTTTTTGGAGTGAATTTTTGGATGAAAAATAAACTTGATTTTTTGTTTTATTATTATGATTATTACTAGGTATTATTTTAAAATGAAATCTTTCAATTTTTTAAAGCAAAAGCTCTTAGTTTTTAATGCTGAAAAAATCTGTTTTTATTTTTAGAGGAAAAGAATCTAAATTTTGTTGAAGAAAAAAAATCTCTAAAGTAGTAAATGTTTTGAAGTAAGTAAAATATTTTGATTTTTGTACAGAAAAAATCAACTTTCGAAAAAAAAAATATTCTCTTAATTTTTGCTCAACTTTTTGAAGAGGAAAAAAAACAATTTATTTACCTATTTATTTATTTTTTTAAATGAAATCATTTAATTTTTGGAGTAAGCAAATAATCGATTCTTGTTATAGTTGTTTTTAGAAAGAAATTTTTTACTTTTCCACAAAAAATATCTTAATTTTTTTGAAGTGAAAATTTCTTGATTTTTATGCAGAAAAATTTTGTTATTATTTTTATTTCATTTATCTATTTTTTTATTTTTAAAGGAAGAAACTCTAAATTTGGTTGAAAAAAAATTAAGTAATTATTTTGAAAAAAAATATCTTAAATTTTATAAAGTAAAATTTTGTGCAAAAAAAACTTTTTTTTTTTTTTTTTTTGAGAAAAAAATCTTTAACTTTTTGAAAAAAGTATATCTTAATTTTTTGTGGTAAAAAATTTGTACAACTTTTTGATGCGAGTAAAAAAACTTCTCATTTTTTTGAAGAGGAAAAAAAACGATTTTTTTCAAAAATAAAATCATTTAAT
>FIZV01071005.1:0-19109 GCA_900050545.1 Trionymus perrisii | reverse complement strand
TAATTATATATTTTTAATTTTATTGAAAAGGAAATTTTTAAAATTGAATTGTTTCAAATTTTTGAGAAAAATATTATTACAAAAATTTCCTTTAAAAATTCAAATTTTGTTGAAACCTAGTTCTTTTAAAAAAAAATTATTGCCAATCAAATTTTCAAAACGTTGATTACAAAAAATAACTCATTTTAAAAAATATCAGCTTCTCTTCAGGTTTTATTAAAAATCGATTTTTTTTTTTCAAATTTTATTGAACAACTATTTTTTCAAAATATTGTTTGAACCCCACTTTTGAAAAATTGTATTTCAAAGTAATTTTTAAAAATTTTGTTAGAAAAATATGTTTCATTTTTTTTTTTTTTTTATTCCTGAGAATTATTTTTTAATACAGATGACCTTCTTATACAATACATAAAAGTATCGGCTACGAACCACTTAAATATGTACAGTGCTGATGTATCTTCGATATTTCCATTTCATTTTTCACTTACCCATGCCACTATCGTAACTACGAGCGTGCCACATGACTGGATTATGTTGGGATGCGTGAGCAGAAGCCAAATGCCCATTCGATATGGATGTGCCGATCGAGTAACGGTTGATGACCGGTGGTGGTCCTTTGTTCTCCTTGACTTTTGTTTTTACAAAATTCGGTACACGGGCTCGCATTCCACAATAATAAGGGTCATCTGTGGGTTAAAAATAAAAAAAATTAAAAAACTGTCGCTGATAATTACCTAGTACTATGTTAGAAAATTAACGAAGAAGTGAGGATCCGGATGGCAAACTCTTGAAAGAAGAGCAAACCGTAATGGTAATACGTACCGTTAATATTACTGAATTTTTTCTCCTTTGAAGATAACTTATGGCCGGATCCGCGAGTGGTTGGGATACGACGTTCGTCCATGACTAATCTATTCTCGTGTTCTTCTTCTTCTTGAATATCGTCATAGTCAGGCTGTACAAACAAGCATAATCAATTAATTATTTTTTTTTTTTAATTTAAATGGCTAATCATTGAGAAAAAAAGTTCAAAATTGAAAATAAAGCCAAGTAAAAGATCTGAAATTGAAAATTTCTTTTTATAAAATCAAACACAAGTGAAAATCAAAAGCCAAATAAGATGAAATCAATAACTAAAAATTAGAATTTAAAAAGTATGAAATCCAGGTAAAAATTACTAAAAATTGAAAAAATTAATTGAAATTATCAATTTTCAAAAATTGAACATAAAAAGTTTGGGAATAGAGAATTGGAAAAAATGGTATACTTGAGTGAAAAAAATAAACATACATATTTCTTTAAAAAAATAATTCAAATTGAAAAAATCGAAAATAAAATAATAAATAAATAATGGCACAGTCGAAAAAATTCGTAATCAGAAAAAAATCGGAATTAAACAGAAATTTAAAAAATGAAAATATTACAAATTGGAAAAATTAAAAACTATAGAGAAAAATGAAGATTGGAAAAAATGAAAAAAATTAACGCCCAAAAAATTATAAATTAAAAAAAAGGGACCTCAAATTAGCCCATAACCCAAATTTCAACCAGATCGGACGATAAAATAACGATTTGAAAAATTCGCTCTTTTTATGGTCAAGTTTTGATTTTTTGAAAAAAATTTCAAAAAATTTTCGAAAATAGGCGATCTTGGGGTCTAGATCGATAAAGTTGAACCCGACGATTGCAAATTTGCAATCCGTTTCAAAATCGGATCAGAATTCGCGGAGATATTGGACGTCAAAATTTTCAACCAATCAGAATGCTTCGGCTAAACGCGGTCCTTTGTTTTCAACTTTATACGATATTACAGCTTCTAGAAAGCCTACGAAGTCGATTGGAGAGTCAAAAATGACTTTATCGAGGTCGTAGAATTCAAATTTGAAATTTGTTTCTAGCAGTGTTACCAACTTTGGAAAATAAAAATTTTATCTCGCCAAGTTGGCAACACTGCTCAAAACAAATTTCAAATTTGAATTCTGCGACTTCGATAAAGTAGATTTTGACTCCTCAACCGAATTCATAACCCTTCTAGAAGCTGTAATGTGGCAAAAAAGCACGAGAGGGGAAGTAATTTACATATTACTTCCCCTCTCGTACTTTTTTTGCTTTATTATAGCTTCCAGAAGGACTATGAAGTCGGTTAAAGGGTCAAAATGGACTATATCGAGATCGTAGAATTTAAATATGACATTTGTTTCGAGCAAGGTTGCCAACTTCGGGAGATAAAATTTTCATTTCCCGAGGTTGGCAATCCTGAACTTTGAAAATGGCTAAATCGAGTTCTACGACCTCGATATAGTCCATTTTGACCCTTTAACCGACTTCGTAGCCCTTCTGGAAGCTGTAATATCGCAAAGAAAAAGCACGAGAGGGGAAATCATTGACATTTCAGTTTTCACACTTTTGGCGTCCAAAAAACAATCGAGATAAGAGGGGTTTTCTACTAATTCGACGTCGCTGATTCCGAATCTGTCATTTTTTTTGCTCTACGAGGCTTAGCTTAGTTCGCTTGTAAATTGGATTTTAAAATTTGCTAATTTTCAACAAAATCGACATTAGAATGATTCTACACCAATTTGAAGTTTTTGATCAATGGTTTGACGTTTATTTTACATTTTCTCCCCTTCTTCCATCTAAAACAAGTGATTTTACACTACTGATACTTATTTCGGGGAGAAGGCGGCAAATGTGCTCAGAACTAACACCATATTTGCGATCAGCAACCTCAAATTAGTAATGAACTGTATTTAAAAAATCCTAGGTACAATTCAAAAAGTTGCACCTAATTTTGAAATAAATTTTGCACTTTGAGGTCAATGAACCCTAATCTGAAAATCATCCATCAATCAAAGTATTCGTAAATTAGGAAATAAAAAACCAACTTCACGTAATATTGTAATTTGCAAAGGAAAAAAAACAAAATTACGAGGCGATAATTTAAATAGAACAGATAAAATTAAGATATAATACGAAGTAAAATTAGATAAAAATAAATCGCGTAATCACATCGAATAAAGCAGTCTTCGATTGAACTGTTTTATCACAATGAAATTTTTAAAAAAAATCGCGTCTTAGACACGTTAAATGAAGTATTATAATGCTACGTACTTCAACATACCCCCAAAAAAAAAATAGGTAAAAAAATAGTTTAAAAAACCAAAAAGGTAAAAATTTGATAGTCCCGGAACTAGACGAAAAACATGGGTGCGTTATTCACGATATGGTCCTGGATTCTTCCTTTGGTTGCTTGCTCCGTTTGTAAGTTCGTCGAATCGTAACGTTGGCTATATTGGACAAATAAGTACATTGGAATTAATAAATAAAAAAAAACAACAACAACAAAGCGTCTAATTAAATCGAAGAACCAAAAAGAAGTACGTAATTTTCACAAAACTTTTCTGATTTTCCAAAATCTACCATGATCTACTAATAAATTTGAAAAAAATTGAATTTTTTAAAATCTTAATCAATTTATTAAACTTAAAAAATTCATTCTACTTATAAAATTTATCCAAATTTGAAAATAACCAACTTTCATATTTTTACCAATTTAAAAAAAATTATTACACGTTTCAAATTTTCATCAAAGTTACAAAAATTTAAAAATCTATCAAACTCGACAAGTTTAATTTTTTTTTTTTAATTTAAATTAATTTACATAAAATTTACAAATCAACTTTTTAATTTTTTTTTAATCTGGTCAAATATTAAAAAATGATCAAACTTCAAAAATATTTCTACTAAATTTAAAAATGACCAATTTTGAATATGAAAAAATAATCATAATCAAATTTTAAAAATTGATCTAATTTAGAAAATTATTCAAATTGAAAAATTACAATTTAGTTTTTTATAGAAATTCAAAAAAAAAATGAAAATTGATACAATTTAAAAAAATTACCTATTGTAAAATATAATTAATCAAAATTTCAATTTTCATCAAATTTCAAAAATGTTCTAAAAAAAAAAAGAAAAATAAAAATTGATCGAATTAAAAAAAATTATTGCAAGTTATAAATAATAAAAATTTCATTTTTCATCAAATTTCTAAAAATTTCTAAAAAAAAAAATTGAAAATTGATCCAATTTGAAAAAAATGTAAGTTAAACCAAAATTTTAATTTGCATCAAATTTCAAAAATGGATACACTGAGCAATAATATTAATTAAAAATTTCAATTACCCATCCCACCAGGCCCTGGCTCTGAACGCAGCCAAATGGGCATAATAAGTTGGCGCCGGATAGGATACGGAGCGATTACACCGGGCGAACATATGACAAAGGTAATACGTGAGTTGCTCGAGGTCATCTTGAGGAATCTTATTATCATCCCACAGTAAATGGTACTTGGTTGGTCTAGCGGTACCCTATGCAAAAGAAAAAAATCGCCGTTAAAATAATGATGAATATTGATCAAGGATTTCGAGTATATTAAATTTTCCATCTAATTACCTGAATGCTCTGGTGACTGACGAGATAGAAATCAACTTCCGTCGGGTGTGTTATTGTCGAATCGACCAACGTTCCAGCGAATACGTTTTTATTTTTCGGACCATCCCAATCTTGGGGACTGGGGAAGAATCTGGTATGGTGACGTTTCTGCACTACAAGGAAGGTGACTGCAGGTTCGTATCCGTCTTCTAATTTCTTGCAGGCTGCTCTGATAGCTCGAAGTTCGATATTTAACACCTGTTGAGTAAATAATGAAGTCAAATAATTCATGCAACGGTCGACCAAGCAATATTATAAGAACTATACGGACCTGTAAGAATTGCCCTTCGGAAACACCATCGCGATAATACAGGATACGTTTCGGTTTACAATTGCATTGCTGGTAGAAGAACCTGAGCTGCTGCTCAATCATTTCCTGCAATCGTTCGATCATCTCTTGGCGACCTGGTTGTAGTCGGTACAGCATGTTGTATTTGAAGGCGTTACAATCGTGAGACGCCGCCACCTGTATCAGATAAGAATTCATCCATTACTTGAGTTAGAAATTGATAGACGAAAAAAAAACACAATATTAATGAAGATTGAGGTGATTTTTAAATCGAGAAAAACCATAAATTGAAAACTACTCAAAAAATTTACAATCTCAATTAAATACCCGCTTGACTGAAAAAAGTTAAAAGTCGAACTAAAAATTATTAAAAAATTGACAAACTGAATGAAATTTTAAAAAATCTAAACTTTTCAAAAATTATAGTCACATTAAAAAATACAATGCAACGTGAAAATAATTTTGAAAAAAATCAAAGAAATGAAACGTGTACTAAAAATAATAAAAATCCGAAAATTGAACATTTTTTTTTTTTTCAATTCTAAAAATTGAAAAATTAGGTAAGTACTAAAAACCGAATAAATTATTTAAAAATCGAAGTACGTAAAAAAAATAGAAATTAAGAATAAGAACAAAAACAAAATTGAACACGAAATTTAAAAAAAATTAAAAATTAATTTTAAAAAATTGAAGATACAATTGAAGATAAGATTAAAATTCTAAAATTGGAGAAATCGTGAAAAAAACAGTAAATTAAAAATCACCTAAAATTAGAAAAATTGAACTAAACAATAGAAAAAAAAATGGAAAGTGAAAAAATTCGAACAAATTTTAGCAATGAGTACCTAAACTAGTGGAAATAGATTCCGAGATTAAAATAGAATTAATACCTAACTAAAATTAAAACAAAAAATTAAAAAGTGATTTTTTTAAAATTTGAATTAAATTGACCCAACAATTATTGAAAATAAAAAAATTCAAAGTTACAAAAACTCAAATTTAAAAAAAAAAAAAACTATGAAAAGTTGAGGATTAAAAATAACCAAAAAAAAACTTATCAAATTAAAAACATTTTTAAATCGGGAAAAATTGAGGGAAAAAATAATTTAAAAAATTGAAAGATTTGTTGACAACCACAAAAATTTCATTGAAATGGATCCAAAAATTAGGTACTGAAATTCTTTTTAAAATCATAATTATGCAAAACAACTGAAGATTAAAATAGAGTCGATAACAAAAGTTGATAAGTACAAATTACAAAAAAATGAAAAATTAATTTTAAACGTTTGAAAATATGAAATTAATTAAAAAATTAATTAATATAAGTTGAATAAATTGAAAAAAAAGTTGAAAATTGAAAGTAGAATTAATACGTAAGATCCAATAAAAAAAGTGAAAATGAAAAAAAAAAAAAAAATCAATAAAGGCCAACCCAACAACAAAACATTCAAATCGGCAAAAATTGAAAAATTGAAATTAATATAAAAATCAAGTCTTGAAAATTAAATTAATTTAAAGAAACTAAATACGAAAAAGTAGAAGAATGAAAATAGAATAATAAAAAACTGTTTAAGAGCACCAAATACGTACAACCTGATTTAAAATTAAAATAAAAATTGAATAAAAAATAAAACATTAAAAGTTGATACAAATTACCAAAAATTTAAAAATTAAATTTAAAAATATGAAAAAAAATTGAAGACGTAGAAGAATTCAAAATTTACTCGAATGGGAAAATATTAAAAATCTAGAAAAATGAAAAAACAATGCAAAATTAAGTTGAACCAAAAATTATCAAAAGTAACAAAACCAAAAAAAAATGAATAAAATTTTGAAAATTTCAAGACTTGCAAAAATTGATCTCATTCAGTTGAAAATAACAAGAAATTCAAAATTAAAATTGAGGATTGAAATAAAATTAATAATTTACTATAATTGAAAATATGTACTTCAAATTTTGAAAGAAATTAATGAAACCAAAAAAATAAAAAACAAACAAATAATTATTAAAAATGAAAAAAAAATGAAATAAATTCTAAAATTGATATTAATTTGAATTGAAAATTATCTGCTTTAAAAAGTTGAAAAAAAAAATCAAAATTTAGAAAATTGTAAAATATTGATGATTAAAAATCGAATCAAAAATTACCAGAATTGGGAAAGATTGAAAACTACGAAAAATTCAAAAAATCCACAATTGTAAATAACTAGAAAAAAAATAAATCGAAAAAAAAACAATAAAAAAATTAGACTGAATTTTAAAAATTCAATAAAAATTGTCAATCGAAAAAAATTACACCTAATAATTAAATTAATAATGTCGAGAATGTTTTGAAGAAAAAAAATCGTTAGCAAATAAAAAAAAATTGAAAAATCAAAGAAAAACCAAAATCATTGTACTAAAAGCGAAACTGTTGCAGAATTCGTCCAATTACTGGGCACCCTAATTTTGTAAAATATCAATAATCTGTCTTCTTTTAGAAAGGCTTACCGCAGCGATGGACAGGCCCTCAGATCCGGGGGCCGGATGAGTAACATCAGCTCCAACTATCATCACCGGTTCTCTTAAAATGGCTGGCCTATAACAAAAAATGAATTAAAATTGAGGCAATAATTCTTGTATAAGTTAATGCTTTTAAAATCAATCATTATTATTCGTCAATGCGACGGCACTCGCTCCTAGGATACTCGAAAATCTATCAAAAGGTACGGGAGATATTCTATGAAAAGCATTTATCACTAACGTTGTAGTGCGGCCCAAAGAATGATTAACTCCGCTAATTTTCGAATTTATCTTCAACAAAATATTTTGGGCAGTCATCGCATTCATCTTCCTGGAATCGCACGTGGCTGACTTGATACACTGAGTTAGCACACCAACTTTTAATTCGGATGCTCGTTTGATTTTACCTGAAAAAAAACACGCATTTCGTTAGATGTACGCATAATAGAATGTAATACCAAGTGCAAACAATAAAATTAAAAAAAACACTAACTATAAATATCGTCGACACCGAATGGTGTCATGATAACAACAACAATTTGAACTTTATCTTTCAGTTTACGAAATTCTTGTTCAAAATCTGCTTCGCTTCGAATTCTGCCACCTACTTCTATAATTTGCTTCGGTTCGCTCACCGGAATACCAATGTTATTACCAGTCTGTTGAAAATTTCTCACCAAATTACTGCAACCAAAAAAAAGTTGAAAAAATTTTAAAAATTGAAGACGTTTGTTACAGTGTTGCGAAGGTAACGCGGTTACAAATCTTTTTGCATATGCTTACTTAATTTGTTGAGGTCCAGTTCTCCTATCAGTGTTGAGAATCACCCACGATTGCAAGCCTGGTGACTGGATGAATTTCTCACCTCTTGTCTGCCAGACTCCATTTCTGACTTGAGTTTCGCCCTGAAACAGAATAGAAATAATTTTTTATAAACCAACATATTACACATTGTACTTTTTGCATCTTCGAGTGAACAAAATTGGATATCGAAAATACGTAATCAAAATGAAATGAGAAAGGACCGGAAATTTGTGAAAAAATAATATTGGCATTGAATTAAAAGTTTGAAAAAAATTAAAATTAAAATTGATGAAATCTGCAATAAACAAATTAAAAATGGGAAAAATAATCAAACAGAAAATTTTTTTAAAAATGAGGGTAAAGTTGAAAAAAAAATAGGTTTAGAATTTATAAAAGCATGAAAATAATGAGTGTAAAAAATTTCAAATCAAAAGAAACACCTCAATGGAAAAAATAGAATAAAAAGGACTAAATAATTGGAAAAAAAAAGAAAAGAAATTGGGGCAAATTACGAAATGGTGAAAATTTAAATTGAATTTAAATGACTAAAAAAAAAATCAAAAATGAGAATGGGAAAAAAGTTGAGATTTTTTTAAAACAATACTTAACATTATAAAAAATCGTTGAAAATTATCAGTAAAAAAATTGAAATGCAAAAAGATTCAAATGAGGAGAAATTGTGAAGTGTCAATGAAAAAATTGGAAAAATAGAATTCAGAATTTCAAAAAAGTAAAATTTGGGGGAAAATGAATAATGTGAGTTTGGTAAAAATAACCAAATATAAGAATATAAAAATTATATTAAGCTTCCATGAAAATAAGAATAATTAAAAAATTTATCATTGAAAAAGTTACCTATTGTGAAATTAAAAAAAAAGTACCTAATTGAACAAAAATTACTAGAATTTTGAAAACATTAGAATAATAAAAAAAATTGAATAAAAATGTTTTGAAATTTGAAAAATAAAAACGCAAGAGAATTTCTAAAAAGAAGTTTAAATTTTGAAAATGAAATAAAAAATACAAAAGTGAGAAAAATTGTAAAAAAAAAAAATATATAGAAAAAAATGGCTAAACATTTTTTTTAAATAAAAGATTATTAGGCTCCCACGAAAAAATTAAATAAAACTTGCAAATAAATTAATTATTGTTAAAACTTGGAAAAAAATAATTTCGTACAAAATAAAAAATTTCCAAAAAATTAAAAGCAACAATGAAACATAAAAATTGGAATAAATCAACAGTAGAAAAATTTGTTGAAAAATACAGATTGAATCAAAACTACTTCAAATTTCAAATAAACAACAATTTTGTCAAACCTCGAAATAAAAATTGAAGAAAAAACCCTGAAAATTAAAAAAATAAAAATAAAAGTTGGAAAACTTATCAAATGAGTAAATGAAGTATTTCAAATTAAGTCATAAAATAATGATTAAAAATTTTAAAAATGAAAATGCGAAAAAACTCCAATTAGGAAAATTTATGATCTTCAAACAAACATAAGAATAAAAAAAAAATAAAATTATTAAATGAAAAAAAATCCCAACTAAATTAGAAATAACTAAACGTTAAAAAAAGAGGAAACACTGAATAAATTATTACCATCTTATGAAAAAATTTGAACAAAATTTAATACATTTAAAAAAACTATTGCAAAAATTTTAAAAACAATATGCAAGCAGAAATAATTATTAAAAATGACTAATTTCGAAAAATTAAAAAATAAAAATCGGCAAAAAATAACAGTTGAAAAAATTTTTAAATTAAAAAATACTAATTGAATAAAACTGACAAAATTTCGTAAAATAAAAAATAAATACAAAAAATTTCAAGTTTGAAAAAATTGTCAAAAACGAGTATGAATTTTAAAAAAAATGTTGAATGAAAAAAAAATCAAATGGCGAATAACTAAACGTTCAAATAAAAAAAAAGGTAACCAAATTCAAACATTAAAAAATAACTAAAAATTTTCTACTGAAAAAAAGTACATTGGAAAAATTTTATAGCAGAACTCGTGGAATTCAAAATCAATAAAATTCACTAAAAATAAAATTGAAATAAAAACTAAAAATTTTAAAACAAGTTCTACATTTGAAAAAAAAATTGAATTGAATTTGAAAATTTTAGTCTAAAAACATTAATTTAGTTTCACACATATTACAAAATAGTTATACAAGACACCCTACCACACTGATCGTTATTTTCTCGAAATACTTACATTTGCGTATCGTATCGTGGGCGGTTTCAAAATATAAGCATCGACTTTTTCGAAATTTGGGCTCAATTGAATTCCAAACTCCCGAGCGCATGGATCTTGATTGAAACCAGACTGTCCAATCTAAAAATTAATTTTTCAAAAAACGGTCGATTAATAAACATAAGCACACAATAGGTGGTACTCGTAGACTCTTTCTGCAGAGGTATTATTAGACTTGTTCAATCTTCTTACCGTTCTCATAATACGATCTTTTCGTATATCGGTTCCTTTGGCGGCACTCCTTACCATAGTAGCTGTCTGCTTTTCGTCTAATTTCCTCATAACCGCTTGATTAGGCGTAATGTGACAGAACTACAATAAAAAAATTATTCAATTAGAAAATCTGATAATTAAATCTTCGCATTTGAATTCGTATTAGAAAAAAATGAGGGCAAAATACAAAGAAATTGTCAGCAATGGAGAGATGGACGAATGCAAATTACATTTACACATTCGACAGCAAAACACTCACTTCAAGCGGTAAATAGTTTTTGTTACTCGTGACGATGCACGGCAGGTGGGGGTATTGCAGTGGGATTTTTTTAATATCTCGGAAATACTGTTCCACGGTAATCTCTCGACTGCCTTCTTTGTCTGGTTTGAATCTGCGCACGATTACACAATTTAAAAAAATTAAAAAACACACAATGGAGCAGTTAAAATATAGCTTACCTGTGTCTGTTAGGAGGATCACCCAAATCGTTCACTTTATATGTCCTTTTGGTGGGCGCGCCAGGGTCGTTGGATTTCAGTTTGTAATCTACTTTCAAACCTTTTACAAATCGCAGCAATTTGTACCGGGAGTTTTGTTCCATCATTCTACTCGGATCTTCGTTTAAATCATGTCGAATGAAATCCAGCAACGGTTGGGCAGTGGGAAAGGCCTTATTTGCGACTGAAAAAAATTGCATATTTCATTTCGAGAATGACAAACGATCAAATTCAGCTATGGAAATCGAGTCAGCACTCGACGTTCTTACCATCGACGTTCAAATACGGTTTCCAAGACATAATGGCCGACTGATAATGACCGTGCCATAATTCGAATCCACTTCCGAGATAGGTTGGCTCTTCTCTAGGAATAGCGAAGAACGATCGTCCAACTGGTACACTAAAATTGTAGGTATTTAAAATCAGAGTACATAAAAACTCGTAACCGAATCGAAATAGAATTCACTTACAAACTACTATTCATCGTCGGTGCATTTCTCAAGGCGATATCTATTCCTTGAATTACATCTTGAGGAATATTCGTCGACGTTCCGCTTCTCAAGTACTCGGCTAGCTTGCTCAAGGAAAGATTCTGAGCGACTAATTTAACGGTGATGTCGAATTCCACTTCTTTACCACGTTCAGGGTCTACTAATTTGACAGTATCTCGAACCTAAAACGAGGAGCCATTAACACGACAGATTGGCTCATTCTAGTGCACTCCTTCCTTACACATACCGTATCGCCGCTTGGGAATTGTAATTTCGTACCTCCGGCGTACATGTTCTTTTTACCATCGAACGCTGGGTGACGATTTTTAACATATCTATCGAGAAGAATCCTCAAAGCCGGTCTGCAAAACAAATTATTCGACATTAATAACTCGAAAATGGGCTACTTTCATACCATAATCTCAGGCCTACCTGTACAGACTCTTAGGCCGATCCGGATTAAATACCACGTCGTAGTGGAAAATCTTCAAATTGATATCCTTGAAGCTAATCGGCAAATAGTTCACTTCGAGGGTGATTTTTTTCTGGAATAAGGCCGGCTTTCGATTAATCGCTTGCCCATCTGGTCTTCGAGGAATAATGAACGAATCTCCAGACCAAGTTATGGATGTTTGAGCCAATTGTTTGGTGACATCTGCAAAAATAAATTCGAATCAATCTAGACGTTCGAGTTGTAAAATTTTGTTCGATCTCGACACAGTACCTTGAACCGGAGAAGATACTTCTTTCGAAGGTCCGGGTGAGGGCCTATCCTGTGGTTTACCTTTTCCTCGTTGTACTGGCTGCGGTAATGGTGGATCTTTCTGAGGTGCTACTGAAAAATGAAACAATAAATAATTACAATTTGCAAACAAAATGTTGAAAAAAGCTTGCCAGGTTCGTAATGTCGTCAATTGTCACCTTGTGTGGGAGGTTCTGGGTCTGGGCTGGGAACTCGTTCAAGAGGTTCCGATGGTTTTTCACCGATACCTCTTTTTTTACCTCTGCCTTTTCCAGGAGGTTTAGGTTCGGGCTGTGAGGGAGGGTCTTTTCAAGAGGGAAAAAGAATATCAATAATCAAGTCATTTATTATAGAGGCCGATCTAATATTATATCTTAGAGTGGGGTATCACCTGGTGGAATTACTGGCGATGGGGTAGCAACAGAAGGTTCAGGTTGTTTATCATCGGTATCTTTTTTTTTTCCTTTATCTTTCGGGGGAGCTTTGGGTTCGGGCTCCGGTGAAGGAGGATCTTATAATAGGAAATTTAAAAAGGTACGCAAAGTAAAAAAATAATTCGATAAATTGCACGTTGCTAATAATTCGAGAGGCTGATAAATGTATACCTGGTACCGGAATCTCAACTTGTGGAGTAACCGGTAATGAGGTTTCTTTAGAAAGCGCCGATGTTTTATCATCGATAAGTTTCTTTCTACCTCTGCCTTTTCCGCTGGATTTAGGTTCGGATTGTGATGAAGGAGGATCTTTGAGAGGTCAAGGGATTTTTAAAGAAGCACGTAAAAAATTAAAAAATAATTCGAACAAAGCATACGTTACAAGATTTTCAACTTTTCAATTCGATTGAATCATACCTTGAAGAGGAACTACAGCAGGAGCTGGAGCAGCATCTTTTGGAGTTTCTTCTCCTTGTTTGGCACCGCCCTTTTTACCTTTTTTCTTCCCGGGTTTCGGCTGCTGCGGTAACGCAGGCTCCATCGACGACGTTTCTACACCAAAAATAATCACCCCATAAGCAAAAATGAAAAATCCCATACGAAAAACTAAAGCTCAAAATTCATCATACCTTCGACCGGTGGAGGAGCATAAGACGGGGCAGGTTTACCCCATGCTGGTTTAGGAGCACTTGCAGGTTCGACAACCGGAGGTTTTTGACTGAAAGGCGGTGGAACATTTCTAGGTCCGGTGATAAACGGAGAAGTGCTTCTAGGCCCAGGACCCTGTAGTCCGGCCGGCGGTCCTCGTGGTAGGCCAGATCCGCCGGGTGGGCCTCGCGGAGGGCCACCTGATCCGGGGCCCTGTTGTGGAGGCCTTCCATCTCCTGCGGCTTCTCTAGGAGGTCCTCGCTCTTGTTGGCCACCGCGATCCGATCCACCGTCTTGGCCAGATACACCTCCTCCTCCACGTCCTCTGTTACGATTTCGCTTCTTACCGCCGCCTCCGCCTTGTTGTTCTTGTGGAGGTGGTGGTGGTGGTTGTTGCTGTGAGCCTATGTTACCTGCAAAATTTAGAAGTAAATCAAGTGAATACGAATAGTACACGTACAAGTCATAAGTCGATGTCGATTTATTAATTTTTCATCGAAGATACCAATCGAACAAATGAACATCTATTTGCATTTAAAAAAATCGAAGAAATTATCAATTATCTTTTGATCACGTTTACTCATAGTTTATTACCTCATACAACAATGATTAAGCTAAGGAAGGGGTCAAATTATTCAAAGACAAGAGCAGAGCGTTCAAAGTGGAGTATTTAGAATGACCGTGTTCACCCTCAAAGAGGTTAGAGAATGTTGATTACTACTTCTAAGTGGAATTAGAAAAGATTATGAAATCGAGAAGAAAATTTTTTGTTCAGATGTTTTCAACTAAGTTACTAAAACCAAATATGGTACTCGCAGTTCCGAAACATCAAGACGAGTCGATCTTTAATAATGATAAATAATGATTAGATCTAAATTACAATCGTAATCCTAATTAGATCAACGTAATCACAAAAATATGGTGTTGATATCGCAGATAGAAAATTCTTTCTTACCTTTACCGCGCCCAGCCATTTTGTGAATTAATTACTTTGTATAACTTCACTATATGATTTATATTACTTTGCGACAATTTAAAATAATATAAATATTCGTAATTAACAATAAAATACTCCAAAACTACTGTAAAATTGCTGGAAACTCGAAAAACTCAAAACTGAGAGGTGAGAGGAGAACGGAAAAGAAAACAATATGACGCAATTTAATGAAAGTTGCTGTTTTCACAACATTGGAAGAATGGTTGTTTTCGTTCTTTCAAACAATGAGAAATTTCGTTCTTACATGTGTATTACCAGTTTTACTTGAAAATTACCAAAGAATTACGTGAATTTCGTATTATTCAAAGCTATTACAAATAATATTGCAAAAAATAAGCAACAGTAATAGCATTTCCATTTTTAAATGAATTATTTTAAATTTTAACAATTTCGGATTCAGTTAGAGGTAAATTTACCACCAAGCGATAAAATTGCTTATAATGAAATTTGTACGGATGTTGATTAATGATTATATTATGTATAATGTAACGTACGTATTTTGGTATTGTTTATCATTTATCTTTGATCTTATCCATGTTTCATTTTTTTCACTTGTAATTAATTTTTTGATTACGTTGAAACTCTGAGTTGATAAGTGATAACTGTGGTAACCTTCCTTCTACATTATAAAGCTTCAAGGAAGTGATTTTTATTTTTTATTCCACACACTGTAACCCTACGGCTTTCATTTCATTTTGCTCTCTTGATGGTTTCTAATTTCTAGGTAGGTACCTTGTACAGGGTGTCTCAGATTATCGAGCATCCTAGGTTACCTATCTTTGATGAGTTGGTAACATTGTTCACATTTAATCAAATGCATACAATGTTACCACTAATACAAAATGTGTTAGATTTGCTCGAAAGTAACGATAGAGGTGCTCAATAATCTGAGACACCCTGTATTCGTTTAAACTAGGATTCTTAAGAAAAGCGGAGCATCTGCGGTGCCATTTGTAGCCAACACGCGATAAAGGATACTTGAAAACCGAAATTTTTTACAACTGTGAATTATTCCCTTTGTTAGTACGCCAACAAAAGACGAACACATAAATACCTTCGTTCTAAGGAATTTCGTTGCGTTTGGCAAACACTCGGAGAAAAAAGTACAGCTCGAGCTTATCAAGAATGCACATACATGAATCAAAACACTCGAGAACCGCAAGTTTTTTAAATAAAGGTTTATTTCCGATTAAAAGCGTATTCTGCAGAATACGCTCGCTCGACGTTGTATAAATAAAAAAAAGTACAGAATATACAAAATATATTTCCGCTGAAAGATATCATTAATATTTCTTCGTTCATCATCACTTCGGGGGATTTTTCTTATTAAAAATGAAAGCTAAGAGGTGAATACAAAAGATTGTAAAAGCGTTACATTTACAGGGGAAAAATCATTCAACGTTGTTTTGTAACGTGTGATCAATCTCGCTCTGTGGTTTTTTTCACTCATCGAAAATTGTATACGAGTTGAAGGGTCAACTCTGAGGGGATGTTCTTAAATAGGCTCTCTTTGAAAATGTCCCTGAAACAGGCCTTACCCGTTCGATATTCGAGTCTTTTTTTCTTTTTTTTTTTGCCTAATGAAAAGTTAAATAATTAATGAGTTTCATTCTTGTTATTCCCTTGAAAAACGATTATTTCGATATTTTTTTCAAGCTAAATAAAAACTTTCTGTTGGGAAACTTTGCTCATTTGATTTTTTCCAACTTGGTAAACTAAATTTTCGAGTGTAAATATATATTTTTTTTTCAGACGAATATATATTTTTTTTTTCATTTTTTACTCTCGTCTCGATGAATGTAAATAAAAATATGAAATCTTAATACAAAAAACTTTATGCTTACATATTACACGTAGAAATTATAATCACGCTGTTGGAACAAATCGGCGCCTTTAAGATTTTCAAAATACGCCAAAAATTGTTTCATATTTTTACATCTTTGTTATAAGTATTCGTATGCTTCACATGTCTATTATATTCGGTATAAAGAGGCTTATTAAGTTGAACTTTTACTCGAAACAGACTCCTTCGTATAACTAATATTAAGATTTTTTTCTTTTTCGTACAGAGTAGGATAACCGGAACTAAACTATATGTACTCGTATGTAACTCATTGGCATTTGTGTTCTTACGACTACACAATAGTTTCACAATGTCGCCTAATGTCTCTTTTATTACACAAATGTAGACAAGAAAACGTCAAGTTTGATTTGCATGTGGTCTTGATTCGACTATTTTCATGTAAAACTTTTGCCTTAACGTCACATATTCTTTTGTTGGAGAATGACAGTTTTTTAGTTTTCTTTTGAAAATACAAATTTTCCGTCGTTATAATTATATTTCAATTTTCTATTTTACATTTTCTATACGAATTTCCAGTTTTCCAGAGATATTGCGGTTGAAATGTTTCTTAGAAAATACTCGCGACTTTGAATTGCGTAATCGTGTAGTTTGAATAATTCAAATACGAGTTAAATAAAAGTACGTAAATCCACACTCGATTCTTGAGGAATAAAATAAGAAATACTGACTCGTCGTATATCTGTAGAAATTCTGTAAAATAATATTGTTGCTGTAAGAAATTTTCTTTGTACTTTGGGACTGGGAAGTATTTTTCTACAAACTTCCGGTGCTTTAAATTACCTGCAATTAAAATATTTGGCGAAAAAATCCAGCTACCTAGTACCTACTTATGATGATGAAAACTTTTAGAAGAAAATGTTTGCATTTTATGTAGGCTTTATTAATTAAGACATAAATGTTATTTACGAGTTTTATAAATCATCACCAGCTGAAAAGTTACGCGAAAATTTGCTTACTGTGTACAAAAATATTGAAGTTAAGAACTTTTAGGACTTGAGGAGTAGGTATTTCAAGTTTCGCCTTGTTTTGTCTCATCATGTAATCCAAAAGCTGGTCTTAAACAAAGTGAGAATTTTGAACTGCGATGGTATATTATAAAATTCAAATAATAGCTGTAATTATACTATATCGAGGATTTACCGTATGTACCTAGACCTACCTATTGAATTAACTTGGAAAATTTTACGCTTATTACTCATCAAGTTTTTCTGTTGTCGTTAAGCTATACGACTTACGTACAGGTACCTAACCTATCTGCACCTACCTACTTACATTTTTTGTAGAACGCTTTCTTTTATGGTAGAATCGACTACCTTGGAAAGTGTTCGTCTTATCACGTTTCATTGAAGGATTTTTCTCATCTCATGCATTAGAACGGTTGACACGTATCGAGATATCCGAAGAATTCTTAAAATAGCTGATTCCTTCTTTTTGCCATATGTGAGCTTTTTTCCCTTGATGTTGTTGAATAAAAAAAAAAAAACAGAGGTACGTTCGTATGAGATAAAAGTTGTGCTGTGCTGGTTCTTTGTGAGAGGAAAAGAAAAATTGTTTTAACGAAGTTAAAAGTTAGTGGTTTTTGCTGAGGTGATACTGCGACAATGTATTAAAAGACTGAAAGGATCTTTTCTGTATTAGCTATAAACAAACTGGATTATTGGATTGTGTAGATACAAGCCTTTGTGCGAAAGTGGGTTTACTCTCCGCCACCCTATCTTTTATAGGATATCCGGTACTCGGAATTAGAAATTTCGTTCGAAAAAAGGGAGAAAATGGTGTTGAAAAACAATACGACAAAAATCCATCCCTGTCTACTAGAATATTCTGTCAACATGTATTCCGTTACAATCTTCTGATATATCGGATTCTTATAAAATAAATTCGTTGGTACGAAGAATATTTTTTCAATTTCAATATTATACAGGGTAGCTCAAAAAATTTACAAGAGAGAACCAAGGAAATTATTTAAAAAATGATATGAGGGGGTTGCCCCAAGAGCACATCTACAACCCCCTACACTAATTCTACATGTGAAATAATAACCTCCTACGTCAATTTGTGTTGCCTGTCTGTAGCTATGACACAAAATTAAAAACAGCGAAGAAAACCCAATAATTGAGTTTTTTGATGTGAAAGGGGCGAGGAGGAAAGGAATAATCGAAACCCATTGTAATTTTAATAGCTCGATTGCGCTCACTTTTTTGAATAAAATGAATCAACGATTAATGAATTTTTGAACAAAGAAGCCCGATTGCGCCAACTTTTCAAAATCAGTGCTATATTTGCAGTGGTTCCTAAAGTTGGAATTCTAAATTCGGATTACTTTTGCGCAGGTACTACCTATGTACCTATCTACGTACGTTTACGAAGATGAGCGACGCCGAAATCAAAAATTTTGTACTCAGTAAAAAAATAATAAGTAGTTTTTTTTTACACGGATTTTGCATAATCTGGATTTTGGATTGTAAAAATCCTGTTTTATTTCCAAAATCCAAATCAGGTTTTGAGAATTTCAGCTTTTAAATGTTTTTTTTTTTTTGCAAAAAATTTCGCTTTAGGTTTGCTCGGGCACAATACTTTTACTTATTTGGGCAACATAATAAAATTGTTTTTCAATTTTATATGAAATTTCTTTTTTTTTTTTGGAAATCCCCCCTCCCCTCGAATGACTGCCTGGCTATACGCTGCTGTTTTTCATTATTTCATTGATTTCATCAATTGATATAATTTATTGAGCCTCCCTCCCGATATTTCTTGGAAACATCACTGCTCCCATATAAAATATTCGTTATACTTTTTAATTTTTAATTTTTTGTGATGTATTTTTGGTATCGTAATTTCGTATAATTTCAAGTAAAAATGTTTGTTTAACTTT
>FIZV01070948.1:0-10254 GCA_900050545.1 Trionymus perrisii | reverse complement strand
ATTTTTAAAAGTTTTTTTTTTTTTTTTTTTTTTTTAATGTTTTAAAAAACACAAATGGGTTTATCAGGCAGATTTACTTAATTGAATAATTCCTTTTTCGTTCCGCAAAGATTATAATAGCAAATAAAGAATGAAGCTGCTTTTGCAGTATTTCGAAATTTTTTTTTGCATTCTTTCAATTTTACTTTCCTTTTAACTGATTACAATTAAATATTGATTTTTACGAAGAAACATCTCGAATAAACGTGAAAACAGTAGCTGAAGTTTGAGAGAATGTAATCTTAATTTTATTAGTCTAAAACGTGATTTTGGTAAGTGAGCGAAAAAAAATCTTCAAAAAGAATTTAATATTATATGTAACTAGTAAAATAAAGTGCACTTTATTTACCACGTTTCTAATCTAAAAGTGCATTTATTTCCTACGTTACATAAAATATATTATCGGACTAGTGAAATAAACTACTATTACAATAATTTGACTATTACTGTACCTATTTATGTAGATGAATCACCGTATAAGTACATATTTTTGCGTACTTAGGTAGTAGATTAGATACCTACACATACCTACGTAAATATTTAAATGATAGTCAATATTAATGCGGTTTTTAATTCAAATTTAATGAAATTGAGGTAGGTAGGTAGTAGGTAACTATAATTTCATAAGCAAATAGGTAGCTAGGAAATTTGTATTTCTTTAATTAAAACTTTAAAAGGTTTGAAATTGGCGGCAGCTGATGAAAAGTTTTCCGGATTAAGGATTCGTATTCTTCTGAATCATAGTAAGTGATAATAATACTTGATAAAAAAAATTCAAATATCAATAATTCATATCGAAATTTAATGAACAACAGCATTGGATTGCGAAATATTTGAATAAAATTCCTTATTTCTAGCGGATGAAAAACCTTTAGTCTTCTATACTCCGTTTTTAATGAATTTGTTTCCTTGTCTAATTTTTTTCATAAGCACTAGAACGACCATACGATTACATATTTCAAGAAAAAATATATTCCAATATTTATAGATGTTCTTTCATCAAAGTTGGTGAAAGTTTTTCGCTATTGAAGATGAATAAAGATGGATTTAATTTAATGAACCGGTGAAATACGAAAAGTACAGGGTATTCCTTGAGTGCTGTAGGAAAATCCACATGGTGAATAGGCAACCCATAAGAAACAAAAAATGTTACGTAGTATATATGGCGCCTGTAGGTATTAAAAATTGAAATTATGGGAAGTTGGATATTTACTCGTAGGTATGCCAGCTTGAGAAACTTTTTTCTATAGTAGATCTTAGTAATAAATCCCTAATCTTTTAGTTTTACAATTATTATACCATAAGTTGCCTGCCAATATCTTTTATCAATAAAAATCAAAAATCTATGATGTCTACTTGTATTTTTAACTTAGGTTTAAAATAGCGATTTCTTTCAAGTTCCTTTATTTGAAAAGGTTTGGAGCCTTGATTCCTTTTTAGCGGCATAACGCACCCTGTTTTATATTTCTCTAGAAAGGCTCGAAGGAAATTTATAACGTAAACTTACTTATCTACCTACCTCTATGTGTAATTGTGTATGCTATACCGTACATAGGTCGCTAACTAATAACATCGTCAATTTCGATACTTCATTCGCTTCAAAGCGTTAATATTTTTCTCATAAAATCTCAAAACAGGATACTTTTGTGACGTTAAATCATGAAATAAAGGTTAATTTCTATGGCAAAAAAGCGAAGATGTTGAAAAAAATTGCATAACACGCTACAAATGGAAATTTAAGGCGTTTGATTATGCAACTTTAATCACATCTTAGCATACTATGCTCCTTTGTACACGTGTAATCACGACTTCACGAGTAATAAATTCGGTACCATGCCCGTTAAAAAAAGATGAATGAACCCAGAGATATGAAAAAAAGGCGATAATTTTGAATAAATTTCACCAAAATGAAATTTTATTTTTCATGGGTTAGTACTTATCAACTTTGTAAGTACAGCACCTACCTACAAGTTAACGGGAGTATGCAATACATACACGCACATATTTCTACAATAGAACTAAGATTTTTGCAATTATTGCTCAAGAATAGGTAATATTTTCAATAACATTTTGAAAGCAAATATAAATCTAAGACGATTATTCGTGATGCTACCTAGTACCTATCTAGTATCTAACTGTTGCGTGGAAATACATCAATTTGATATTAATAGTTTTCATGATGCATCAAAAAATTTATTCACCTCTCAGATCGAAATTACCTCCGTATATAAATATTCGAGAACAGTGTAAAATCGTAAGCGAAGATAACTACGTACCTTGTTTTTGCAAAATTTTTACTGGTTTTTATCTTTTAAAATTTTCAACTCAATATTCTTAAAAATTTCTGATAGTAAAGTGTTAAGTTCGAGATGAAAAAAAAAGTAAGTATGTATATGTAGGTAGGTAGGTAGTAGGTAGCTAGGTACCTACTCAACCGCGAGAAATAAACTTTTCGTGGCGTTTAGATCTCCGTTGTTCAGAACAGTGCAGACCTTAATATTAAAGCAAAAAGTAAAAATAATAATAACGAACAGTTAGTAAAAGAAACGTAGCTCAAAGTATCATTAATTAGAAACTAACCTGATGAAATATCACTTCCTCGTGAAAGTAATTTCATTCAAAATAACAAAACCATAAGATCAAGTTACATTATCCACCGCCATGTCAGTCCACCATCGTCATAAATTAACAAAAACGATACAAAAAGTTGTACCTACCTGCGCTTGCGCGCATTTTTTAAATCTTTGCTACTCATAAAATTCGATATTTTTGTCTATCTCAAATATTACAACCTCAAATAAGAGTGAAAGCATGTAGTAGGCCTGTGCCGAAGGATAATATTTTTTATATTATTTATACTGTTGTTATTGCGACGAAGGTGAAAATTGTGGATCATTTTCTTGACTATTATCGCTCGTAAAAACGTTACTTACGCGAGATTTTATTCTTATAGGTATACTTTATATTACGTAAGGTGATGTAAAAGAATAGAAGGATTTTTTCAAATACCAGCAATTATTCAACTTTTTATTTTATTTTCTTTGCCTTGTAGCCAATGTCGAAGAGAATGTTTCTTTCCTTTAGCTTTCAAACAGTTTTGTTTGTAAAGATAACGACAAACTGGACTTGTGCTACCAATTTTTAGATGCAGTTAGAGAAATACTTTTCAAAATTTATGATTTGTATGGCTTTGCGTTACATCTAGTTCAGTGTAGTGTACCTATCTTATTGCTATAACTGTTTTTCCCACATATACTTATGATAATACACAAAATTCCGTGAAAAATGACTGAAAACAGTTTATAGGTACTCGATTTTTATTTCAAGTCATTCCCAAATGTTTAGTCACTTCGTTTAATTTTCTTATCTTTTAGCGACCTACGTACTTATTTGAAAGAGCATGGCCAAATACCTACGTGTGGTGAATCGACCCTTAGCTGGGATTTTGAAATTGGTCTCTATATGGACCAAATACCTGCTGAAAATAATTTGCTGGGAGAATAATAAATTGCGAATTAATCCTTATGAAAGCGTCAGTTTTGATGGGTTATACTTACATAGCCGAAAAAAATACAAGATTTTGAAAACGGGCCAATTTTTTCATTTTTCTAAAAAAAGGAGGTGACTCGGGGGCATTTAAAATTCAATTAAAGGAAAAAATATAGAAAAATGGGATATTATTTCTCACGAAAAGAAACAACTTGGGGGAACGGGGAAGAGGTGACAATTTTTCTAAAGTCCAGAATAAGTCCCATCCCAGTCTACACAATGTTCAGACCTGCTACGATCGAAAAAATCGTATGCAGGGTGTTTCAGGGTAGAAGTAACGCCTGCAAACCAGAAATTATGCAACACGTACTGAGTCCACTGTCCAACGCTTTAGATCGACACGCAAGCTCGAAAATGCCGAACAAAATCAAAAACGAAATTTTTTCAAATGCATAACTTTGTCCCTGCTCTCCAAAGAGTAGGCAAGCATCCGAACAAGTACCTTTTCTTTAAATCTTTATATTTACATTTTAACAATAATCCAAACTGTCGGAAAACTCGTAATAATCTAGAAGAACACGATATTCTGAGTAGAGAGGGGTACCTACCTAATATTTTACGGTGAACCTTGAACAAGTTCGTAGATTATTTTCAAAGCGTGTTTAATTCTTCGAGTAATTTTTGTCTTCCTTACATTTAATTTCCCGTTCAAAAAGTTTCTTATTTATGTTTTTGTTTTCTTTAATTTACGTTTAATAAAGCCGATGCTCATTTCGCACCATATTTGCACGCTTAATCACTAACCCCAGTCAAAAACTTCGAAACTGTCGTATACTTTGAAAATATGTTTGTTTTTCGGCCTTATATCGTTATGCAAATTAAGCACTTGAAAATGTTGACTTCGCTTATAACTAAATAATTTTTAATTCTTCATAGTTGATAAAATTAGCAAAAAATTAAATTATTGGCGAACGAGTAAAGCCCGTTTTTAAAATGATTTCGCTGGGTGATTTTCGAAAAGAAAAATTTTAATTAATTAAAAAAATGTTAATTCAGACATTTTTTTCTGTTTTTAATTATCTGTTCGTTATTGATAAAGAACAATTGGTAGGTATCCCAGTATTCTATTTATTCAACGGTTAAAAAAAATTCCTTCGTACAAACTGTTCTCTAACCTTTTTTCTCGCACAACTACCGTATTACTTACTTAAACACACCCACTGTAACGGTTCTATCGAATAAATTTTCAATTCCAATTAAGTTTGCGAGAATTTCATTGCTCATGCGAATCATTAATATTCTTTTCATCTAGAGAAGTTTTTTTTTTTTACTTGGTTACCTCTTACCTACTTAGTAGGTATTTTTATTTTTTCTAATCCATTTCATTTCCAGCCAAATATATATTATTAGTATACCTACTTCTATTTTAAAGAAATCATCTGTTGAGACGTAATAAATGAGCAGTTAAGCACCCATCGATCTTCCCACATTTTCATACATATTTTGTAACTTTTATTATTACTTATTTCATATTTGATTCGAAATGGTATTGGAATATCCATCAAAGAAAGATAACGGAAAGACTAGCCCAAACGACAAAAAAATAATAACGAAGATAAAAATTGAAAAATACGATATTTTCAAACCCTTTGAAAAATGTTTAATGCAACAAAAAAGAATCGTCGTAACTTCTGAAATCTAATTTTGTGGTTCATAATATTCAATAAAACTTTCTCTTATAAAAATACTGAAAAAATTATTTTATTTTTTTATCGAGGCAGAGTGTTGAAAAAAAATGAAAGTAAATATCGTAAAGACCTAATTGATTATTTTTTATCTCTGTGTAAAAAAGCCATTACATATTTCTGCCTTTTTAGGTTTACAATTTTACAAACTCATCTTCACTGTATTAAAATTTCACCACAGAGATGTTTATGTGTACCTATAGGTGTGTAGTGTGTACCTAGGTATAGGTAGGTACTTATTAGGTATAGAATAGATATTCAAGTTTCAAGTAGGCCATTTTGAAATACTATAAAATCTCGTACCTGAGACCTGAGCATTATAGGTAAGACTGCTATAAGTAATAAGGTTAATATTGAGTTGATTATTGATTGTAAAGAGTAGGTAAGTAATAATAATAATAATAATAATTTATTTTCAAATACAAAAAATTTTGTAAGTAAGTAAGTAAGTAAGTAAGTGTTTGTATACGTAGGCTCGAGTCGTTTGTTAAATGTTGAGTTGGTGTCCCCAACCCCCAAGTTGCATTCTTGATTGCAAAATAACAACTTTTTTTTCGATGATTCGTGAAAAATGTTGAAGTTAGATTTAAAAGTCAGTATTTTCAAAGTACGTAAACATTGTAAACTTAATTTAGAATGTTGAAAATTTAGATTCCAATTCAAATTGTGTTTTCGTATGAATATTTTATAAACCTTCACTTCAAATCTTCTGCCTCTTTTTTGTTTTGTACTTGGATGGAACATCACTCTGCACGGTGAAAGTTGATTTTTTTTTCCTAAAAGAATTTTGAATTTTATCGATACAGCTCGCATACCTACCTAATTATCATTCGAATCTGTGCGATAGCAATTTTACAAAGAATAATACGTAACATGCATACACAAATAAACATTATGTACTCGTACTTAATACGCGAGTTGAAATACCTATTGTATGGAACCAAATAGGTAGTTAGGACTAGTTAAGTCCATTTATCAGAATGCAGATAAGCAAATATCTACAGTTTTTTCATTAATTACAGGTAGTTGAAGTTAATTACTTTAGAATGCCTACTGTGTCTACACAAGGTGTACGAGGAGCACTTGGATAACTGGGTAACATTAATAAAAACTACTCTATGCACATGGTGCTTATCTCAAAAATTGAAGAGGCAATGGAAAATGAAATTTTGAAAAAAATAATTGAGCTATGGATAGTACAAAAAATGAACATTTTTCGCTTTTGAGATTTTTTGAACAAGTTTGAAAATGAAGGCGCGACAAAGCTTTAAAAATTAATCGATTGGTGTATCCAAAAAAGTTCCGACACCGGCATTGAAAGAGTTATGGCAATAGAACAAATTCACGTCAAAGAAATGACTTCCTCAAAATTTATCAAGGGGTATCAGCAACACATGGGAATCGTAACAATTCCGTCATCGACAATGCATATAATGAAAGTATAACTCTTTGAAGGAAACAAAAAAGTTATGTGAAAAATTTGCCCATCTCTGAAAAAGAAAGCACTATGGTGTATCAAAATTTTTAAAATGTCAATTTCAAAGCATTTACTGCAGCTCCTTTATTTTCAAACTTGGACAAAAATCTCAAGAGTAAAAAAGTTTCATTTTTTTAGTACTAAGTAGGTACAGTACGTAGGTACTGCTACTTATACACCCAATCAAATTTTTTTTCCCAATTTTATTTTCCTTTGCCCTTTTAATTTTTGAGATAGGTACCATGTGTACTAACACTGACACTCGCGGATTGGCTCTTTGCGGCACACCGGAGAACTTGAGAATTGAAAAGGGCGCTTTGCAGCCAAAGGGCAGCGACGCAGATTTTTTAGCTGGTCATTTCTTTGAGGGGGTTTTGTTGCAGAAGGGAATTAAATAGGATTTTTTAAGTACCTATTCTGTTGATAAACGATGATCAATAACATACAGTGATATAATTTTCACTACGTATAAAAAGTTACATATTTTGCCTGTTGGCTTCCTTTTCTCTAGAGATTTTAAAATATTGAGATTGAGAACAATCTTTATCGCCGAAAAAAACCTACATTCCATAGTACAGAATAAAATTTCTAAATCACTGAGTAAAACAAATATGCCAGCACAATTTTTGGAGAATGTGTTTTAAATCACTTTTGTAAATCTTGACTTTTAATTCGCCCGCATGTATGTTTGTGTGTGATAATCAGTACCTCTACCTACGTCTACGTACCCAAGTGTTAAGTTTCTGCATGTTTGCCAAAACTTATTTTCTAGAAATTTATGAAACTTAAAAACTTTCATTTCGGTGGTGACAATACTGAATTAACTCAAAATTTAATTTTGTGTTTTGCGATTTCTCATCGCAGTGTTTATTTATATTCATCTGCGGCATAATATGTACTTTCTAAAAACTTTGGATTACCTATCTGCCTAGTGTCTCTATCGTACGCATATAAAAAAGTTACATTTGAAATTGCCCGTGAAATTTAATATATTCGTATACATTTATACAGGTATTCTAACTACGGGAAGAGCAGGCGTAATTCTGTCAGTAGGTAGGTGGGTACCGTAAAGTGCGTCTGTTTGGGAATTCACGAAATCAGATCTAATAATGCTCATAACTCCATTAGAGGTAGCAAAATCGACGGAATGACGGATGGTAGACCTCACCTAGTGCAACAATTACCCAATTAGAGGTCAGCAGTTTTAGTTACCTACCAATTTTTGGCCGTACGTGAATTTTTTTTTTTAATCTCAAATATTCCCGCTCTATGGTACATATTTTCTTTCTTGAATACAATTTTTTTCAGTATCAACTTCAAGGTATCTATCTAAGTAGTAGTTACCTAGACGTCCTTACAACGGAGTGAATTACCCAAAATTAAAATGAGGAAAAACATTCAGCTCGATGGGTATATACACAAGTGAATGAAAAAACTTGATTCGCAATCAAATTTCCACCAATGTAGATACGATTCGATTGAAAAATCAAAACTTAGACCACAAAGAAAGAACTAAACAGGAATTCAAAACCAACAAAGGTTTATAACCAGTCAGACGGCAAGAATTAGTGAGGGTAAGTATTGCCAATGGTTAAAAGTATTTGAAGAGTTTAAAATCTCAATTCTATCTAGAACGCACATTAATGAATACTACGTAATTACCTACAAACACTACAGGTAAAATGCATATAAAAGTAACAATTCAAAATCTGAAACATTGAGATGCCAGTTGTGTATTGCACGTACCTATGATATCATAAAAAAAATGGCAGAAGAGTTAACTGAGCGTGCCTATTCTTCGGGTAGGTATATAGGTAGGTAGTATATTAATTTGTCATTAAAAAAAAAGTCGTGTACCACTGCATTTCTAGGTATTTAGAACACTAGGGATGTACCTACCTACCTACCTACCTACCTACCTACCTACCTACCTATCTATATAATATGTAAGTACGTATAAAATTCCTCCCAAGTTTTTCACTTTTTTTTTGGCGAAATTAACAGTTGGCAATTTTACTTCTGGCCTTTCGATTCATCTAGCAATCTTGAGTATCAGTAGGCCAACCGTGATTAGAATTCAAAGGAAATATTCTTGAATATTTTAGTATGTACAACCAGTTCAATTTCTTTGTCTGATCAATTAGATAGGTAGTTAGGTACTTAGGGTACGTAGGCTAATAACTGGATATTTGTGATTTAAATAGGAGATTTTATGTTCACAAAAAATTTATATCATTTACTGGAATTATTTAGGTACCTATTCAACGCCTTTAGTTATCAGGGCCGGATTTCGGACCCAAAAAACCCCTCCAATTTTTTACACCTATGGGGCCTAGGCCCAAAACAATTTTTAAAGTACCAATAAAAGCGCCGTAAAAAGTGTGTTCATATTTATTGCGTAGTGAGCAGAGGAGGCGTGAAAGGAAGGCAGTGGCGTACCGAAATTCGATCACAAAAGAGAAAAAAGTGAAGCCTTCGCCAAAAGTGAGTATTAGGTTAGAAAATTCCAAGCACAGTTCTGTTGTTCTCATGATTAGAGAATAACTATAAAAGCAGGTATGCTCGGCATACTTATGCATTAAACATAGTTAGATAAATCCCAAAAATTAGGCATTATCCAAATCTAAATTATCCTTTATTCCGTAAATATTAGTTCATGTGAATTAGATAAATAGGTACCAAGAAAATTGACAACAATTTTGAAAAAAGTAGCATAGGTACACATGTAGTATAAATATGTTTCTAGGTAGTGGGTACTCATTTAGCTAATTTGTAAATTCTTACCTTCTAAAATAAATTTGAATAGAGTATATTTTTACATGGTGTGTAAAAATTCAAAAGTTTCGAAAACGAGGACGAATCGAAACATTAAAAAAAATCGACCGAATTAAATCCAAAAACACGAGTAAATCAATATAACTGTAAAGTATGTAACAATTCATAAAACTAAATGTTGATAAAAAATTGCTGCACTCGAAACTTCCGGCATGTCGAACTTCAAAATGTCCAAGTTACGAAAATTTCTCGCAATTTAGGAACAAGCGACGCAACTTCAACTCCCGGTGATAGCGAAAACGCAACTGAATTTCAGCTCATTGTTCTCCTTTCAATTTTTACCGACCTGCCGGTCTTAAAGCATGCGGTTTTAGTTTACCCACGTGAATATTATTAACACCTGTCTTGATACATCACTTAAGGATGGTCGTCTATCAAAATCATAAATACATTACAAAATAAGACAATTTTGGAATCTGCATAGGTACCTAAGTATTTAATACCGACATTATTTATTCGATAAAAACAAAGTCCTTTCGGGGCGGAAGTAACCAAAAATAAATAATAGATAAATCTTTAACAAAATCATATTTTATGTAACTAGTGAAATAAAGTGCACTTTATTTGCCACTTTTCTGATCTAAAAGTGCATTTATTTCCTACGTTACATAAAATACATTATCCGACTAGTGAAATAAAGTGATTTTCGACGATTTTGAATCATTTCCC
>FIZV01070876.1:0-10379 GCA_900050545.1 Trionymus perrisii | reverse complement strand
AAAATTTACAATTTCGGAAAATTATTGGATCATTGAAAATTAACGATTTTTAAAATTTCGGCAATTTTTAATAATTCAATAATTTCTGAAAATTTTGCAGTTGTTGAGAAACTGACAATTTTTATGAATTTACCAATTTTTAAAAAATCAATAGTTTTTTTTGAATTAGACATTGCAGAATTTTAAGCAATTCAGTTTTTTGGGAATGTGAAAAAAAATCCTCTGAATTTTATAGAAATTTTAATACCCGAATTTTTAAACAATATAAGTGATACAGTTCTTCAAAAATATGATTTTCGATTTATTCCATAAAACGCCCTCCCCCACACTTGAAAATGTGTCAATGTAATGTATCAGAACAAGAGTAAAGCAAACTGCAAAGTAGAAAGATTTTTTTTTATACCTAATACTGACAGCCAAATTTTTCGATTTTTGGTGAATTTTTGAAAATGACAAAAATATAGCCCCAAATTATTAAATCAATTTTTTTCAAATTGTAAATTTCAAGATGAAATTCTGAAAATTGGTTTGTATACTAATGTCGATCCTTCGATTCGATTGAGATAATTTTCAAACTGATTTTGAGTGTCCAACAAGAGTTGACATTTCAAGAATCAACTTTGACAATTGAAAATCTGTTTCTGAGATCTGGGCGGCTAGCTTCTATTTCAGCTCAACCGGAGTTAAGGAGTTGCCAAGGCTTATGGAATATTTTTCAATTGTACGATATTAAAATTATGGGAAGTGGAGAAGAGAGGAGAGAGTAATGGAAAAATTGAGCTGTGAATGAAATGATGAACTTCAGATAGTCACTGAGAATGAATCAGGTGAGTGGTGTTTGCCTCATCGTGTTGTCTTTCAATAACAACTTACAAATTTGTGCGTCAAAAGAAATCATTCATTGAAGATATTTTTCACCAATCCAATTATAACTGTACCTATTCGATACAGTTTCTGAATAAACGATTGATTACAGTTTCTAGATGGTCGATATCGAGGTACAAATGGAAAGATCGTTACGTGTGTCCAAATTGTGGCAGAACCTACGGTCATCGGCCAACTTTGGGCAGGCATCTGAAGTACGAATGCGGACAAATGCCTCAATTCATATGTTACATTTGCCATAAAGCTTTCACGAGGAAACCTAATCTTAAATCTCATTTGGGTATTGTGCATCAAGTCTTGGATGAGCCTGATTCATGATTATAGTTTATTCAAATTACGTACCTATATATCGAAAGGACACTAATGACTTGTAGTTTTTTCTTTTTTGAAATCATTTTACCTAAATTTATTTGTTTTGATTGTTGGTTGTTGATTAATATAATATATTAGTATCGATGTTTTATTTCGTAGTTTGGCATAAATCGGTGTATTCTTGTTATCGTTGTAGATATTACTGAGCATGTTCGGCAGGTTGGTAATTCAGCCATTACCTAATGAAGAATTTTCATTAATCGATGTTTTATAAATTTTCAGTGCTATGCGTCGGAAATATCGTTTACCTCGGATGTAATAAATCAAAGAACAATGTCGATGCAAATAGTACTGTTCAGTCCCAAGATAACACCGTAGCGAGATTCACGTGTCCTAATTCTTGCGGAAGACAGTACAATTGCAAAGGCTCCGTCAACAGGCATTTGAAATACGAATGTGGCAAAAAGAAGCAATTCATTTGTGAAATTTGTAGCAAAAAATTCGCCCATAGGTCCGATTTGAAGAAACACATGGGCTTGCTTCATGATACGATCATGGTTTAATGTGCTATTTTTAAAGATAATTTTCCTTTCTCTCTCTTTTTCCCTTTTTTGAAATTATTTAATTTGTAGGATTGTTGAAAATTTTTCAGTGAGGACTGCGAGTATTGGAAAAATCTATTTTGTTGTCATTTTTATTTCTATGATTTTTTTTTTCAATTATTTATTCGACGTATGATTTTTTTTTGATGTTAACTCGATGTAACGTATTTTTATAATGAAATGCATTTTTCCAATTTTTAAAATTTTTCTTGATTCTTGTGCCATTCAACATCGTCACACGATGCGACTTATGTCCATTCCATTTTTATTTACTTTTTGAAAATTATTTTTTAAAATGATTCTAATATTTTTGAAATCGATCTTTCCAAAGGATATGGATCAATTGACAACGACGATACTATGGGCTTCGAGTGTTTTAATAAATGTGGAAGAGTGTACCGATACAAGAGCAACGTATACAGACACTGTAAATACGAATGTGGAAATAAAACTAGACAGTTCACATGCGAAGTATGTAATAGTCAGTTCATACAAAAGGTTCACTTGAAAACTCACATGGCTATGATCCATAGTCGAAGATTGCTTTGATGCTGGCATTTTTTCAAGTGCTTATTTTTTGTTACCAATTGTGATATAATTACTGATTAATTATATTTTGTCGTAAAACTTAGTGTATTTGAATTGATTTCCATAGAATTCTTTTGAATGAGAATTTTTTCAGGAGAGTGCTGAGGAAATTACTCTTTAGTTGAGCAGCTTTTTAAAAAATATTTTTGTCAACGAATTTTCAGCACGAGTTTTGATCCTGTGGAAATTGAGAAGATTATTTCTTTGGTCAACAGGTTCATCATTTGCAGATATTTCATGTTTCACCATCAGCCGTTTGTTTGATTTTTTTCTCACCAATTATCATCTTTCTGTTGTAGATTTCCCAACATCATCTGGCAATTCTCAGCTCCTCTTGTTCAACAATATGTTTTTTGGAGAGTTCCACTGCCCAAATAATTGCGGAAGAAAATACAAGTATAAATATAGTCTACACAATCATCTCAAGTACGAATGCGGAGTAGAGAAAAAATTCAAATGTACAGAATGTGGCAGAGCATTTACTCAAAAAGGAAATCTTAAGACTCATTTAATAACCGTTCATAAGAAAATATTTTTCGAAATTAATCCTTAATTTGCAAATTGTGACCTAATGTAAAAAAAAAAACAAAAAAAGAAAAAAAAGAAAAGAAAGTTCATGAAGAACGTTCTCTACAGTCATTTCAATTAATGTAACGATAGATTGACACATTATAACAGATAACAAGCTCGACTGCCCTTAAGTTAAAAAAAATCTCGTCCTGTTCTTAGTCAATCTTCCAAAAAAAAAAAAAAACCGAAGCTATAAAGTTTTGCGAAAGAGAGCGTTGTAAAGAACGCATGCGCAGTACGCGATAAATCTATGTCTTTCCCCCTCCCATCCCAAAAAACCTGCCACGCAGCGTCATCTCTGAAGTAACTCAGTAACTAGACGAAAAACGAGCTCCTTTTTAACAAAATTCCATCCTAAAAAACCTGCTATGCAAGCGCCATCTCTGAAGTAGCTCTGTAACTAGACGAAAAACGAGCTCTTTTTTAACAAAATTCCATCCTAAAAAACCTGCTATGCCGGCGCCATCTCTGAAATAACTCGGTATCTAGACAAAAAACGAGCTCCTTTTTAACAAAATTAGCGAGACTTTTATTTATGGGCGAGCTATCCATGACGTTACTAACCATCTTGATAACTTGTACTATGTGTGTTTGTATTGTAAATACCCGTACTACACTTACATTGCTGTATAATTCGTGTATTTACATACGTTGGTAGTCTACGTAGGTATTAATTTATTTTCTTATCGTTTAGAGCTTTTTGAATCTCAGCACCGAGATGAATCATTGTTTGAAGAAAATGAAGCCATGGTACCTTGTCCGAATAATTGTGGAAGGAGGTATAAGCATAAAGCGAATATAAATCGACACTTGAGATACGAATGTGGAGTGGAAAAAATGTTCCAGTGTCCCGAATGTCGCAGGAAATTTTCTCAAAAAGGAAATCTCAAAACTCATTTCATTACTGTTCATAGGAAATTCCCCGGTGATAGTAATTTTCCCCCTTTCCTCGTTTAATTTTATCCCTTCCCCTTCTTAAATCGTGATATTTTTATTCGTGTGATTTGTACGAAACAAAATATGGAGTTAATGGAGTATTTTTTCCTAACTTTTAATTAAATAAATTCTTTAAATTTATCGACTTTTCAACTACATTTATACGTATATAATTATACATCTGTTTGGTACACATACGAGTAGATTAATGCTGAGGATGCGAGGCAACGGATGCGATGGCTTTTGCACCAATTTTATAAGATATTGGAGATGTTCCATTTGTCGCATGCTCATTCGTTACGTAAATTAATTCTGAAATTATTTATATTTTCGCAGGATATGTATTGCTTCCTAATAATACATTGGAAAAGGTTTACTTTTGTCCGAATAATTGCGGTAGGAAATATAAACATAAGCATAACCGAAGCAAACACTTGAGATACGAATGCGGAATTAAGAAACAATTCAGATGCGAAATTTGTGGCAAGCTATTCGCCAGACCAGATCAGAGAAAATCTCACATTATTATTGTACATAAAGTTATTTTGTAGTTGTAAACATTTCATTTGCATGAATGTTGTATCCGTTGAACAAATGTTTTCTTTTTTTTTTTAAATTATTTGTTTTTATTTATTTCAAATTTGTTTTTATAAATTCTGCCCCAAAAATAAAGCCATGTCAGTGTGATTGATGTTGTTGTTGTTTTTTTGAATTATTTTTTTCGACGGATTACCACTTAAAAGTGAGGGGAGGGATTAATTTCAGAAAGAATGTTTCAGCAAATGCAACAGGTACTGTACTTTTTTCGAATTTGAATTATTACTTTTCTCAAAAATTATTGTTTTTTTTTTCATTTTTATTTGAAAATTTTTTATTTTTTACAATCGATAATTTTTTCAATTTTAATCCCATTTCATAGTTAGTTTTTCATTTAATGCAATTTTTTTCAAATCGTCAATTTTTATTGGTTTATTGGTTTATTGGTAATATTTAACGTCGCAATCAGCACTATATAGGCTATTATGCGACAGATTACAGTTTAAAAATAAAAGTTAAAATAGTAAGCACATAATTTATAGGTAATTATATAAATTACATAATTTAATAAACTCAATAATTTTGTTAGGATATTTGGAAAAAAGTTTTGTTTTATTTTTAGTTGGGAATAATTTTTGTCTAATCGGTTGAAAAAGGATACATTCAAACAAAAGGTGATCTACGGTTAATTTTGACGAGCATTTACTGCATGTTGGTGGAATTTTAGGCGATTTATATAAATATTCGTGTGTAAGTTTTGTGTGTCCAACACGTAAACGTCCAAGGATAGACACAGTCATTTTATTCCATTCCGGGTTATATTTCCAGCGTTGAGTGTTGTTCTTGTGAGTACGAAGGTAGTTGTTGGTTAAGTTGTTCCATTCATCTGTCCAGGACAACCAAATTTTCTTTTTGATGTGTGGTAGTATGTCAAGTGTGTTATGTATATCGAAGTTTTCAAGTGCCATTCTGCTTGCCATTTTTGCTAAGTGATCAACTTTATGATTTCCGTAGATTCCAGCGTGACTAGGTATCCAAAAAATCAAAATTTTGAATTGTTGACGAGTTGCATCTTCTAGAAGGTCTTGAATTTTTTTAACGATGGTGTTTTTGGACCAAATGTCTTGAATACCAGTGATCGCTGATTGGGAATCAGAAATGATAATGTTGTTTTGGGAATATCTTTTTGTCAAGATTATTTTTATGGCGACGTAGATTGCTATCAATTCGGCCGAATAAATAGTTGTTATTGGATGTAGGCGAATTTGTAAAGGTTCGTTGTGATATAGTACTGCACAGCCTACTTCTTCTTGAAATTTTGATGCGTCGGTGTAGATTTTGGCGAAGTTTTCATGGCTTTGAAGAAAATCAAAAAAGTATTCGGAAGATGCAATAAATGAAGTCTTGTGTTGAACTTTGCTTGGGCGGTTATTTGTTTCAACGACTTTTATTGCAGAGCACTTCCAAGGTGGGTAAATTCTTGAGGTATCCGGAGTACTATTATGTAGTGGTATATCAAAGTTACTTGCTGCTTGGTTTATGAAAAAATCGAGCGGTTTTGGAATTCTTGGATGAGCGTTGGATATATTCATGGTTCGAAGAGGAATTGCATTAGATAATATAGCTTTTACACGATGTTTAAGTGCAGTGAGTAGTCTTTGATATCGTAGGGGAAGAGTACCACAATCATTGAAGATGCTTAGACTTGGTGTTGTGGAGTATAGTCCGGTAGCAAGTTTGAGTCCTAATCGGTGAATGGTGTCAAGTTTTCCAGATGATGAATTTGGGGTAGATAACAATACTTGAGTACCATAATTCAGTTTTGATTGTATAATCGCTTTGTATATCATAATTGCAGTGTCACGATCAGCTCCCCACTTCGGATTGCAAATTATCTTCAGTAAGTTTAGGCGT
This sequence comes from Trionymus perrisii, assembly GCA_900050545.1. Classification (NCBI taxonomy): domain Eukaryota; kingdom Metazoa; phylum Arthropoda; class Insecta; order Hemiptera; family Pseudococcidae; genus Trionymus; species Trionymus perrisii. Next base: position 4,035 of record FIZV01070876.1, on the reverse strand, counting down.
TGCAAACAATCGGTTTTCAGTTGGTTTATGAACGGCTTCCATGAAAGTTTTTGGTCGAATATGATTCCAAGAATTCTGACTTCTGTTTTAAAATTCAGGTGATTTCCATTGAGAGTTAACATAGTTTGAGCAGGATGTATTCGTTTTCTTGTGAAGTGTATGCACTCAGTTTTTGAGCTTGAAAAGCGGAAACCATAGTTTTGACTCCAGTTAAATAGATTGTTTAACGTTGACTGAATGATTCTGCAGATTGTTGAAAGGTCTTTTCCTTCTAAGTATATAGTGATGTCATCAGCAAAAAGAAATTGTTTCACAGATGCATCGATTGAAGAACAAATTGAATTGATGCAGAGAAGAAATAGGGTGACGCTGAGCACAGATCCTTGGGGAACACCTTTATCCAATTTTTTTGGATGAGATAGCTTTCCATTTATTTTCACTTGAAAAGTTCTTTCAGATAGGAAATTTTTGATGAATTTCAATGTTCTTCCATTAACGCCGTATTGGATCAGTGAATTGATTATCAGGTTACGATTCGCTGTGTCATATGCTTTTTCAATATCCAGGTTGACTAAAATAACATCCATCTTTTGTTGAAAAGCTGCACATATCTGATTGTAGTTGAATTATATTATTCATGGTATTGCGTGTTGATTTTGAAAAAAAAAAAAATTCAAGGTGGGGTCAACACCACTTTTGGAATTTGAGAATTTTCTTAAAACGACTTTTTGGATTTCCAAAGAAGAATTTAAAGATTGGAACTGAAATTTAGGACCAAAGTGATGAGTTCATGAAATTTTATCACCTGAAAAAATTTTGCAAATCCTCCCCACAATTTTTTTTGAGATCCACAAAGTGAAAAAACTTTGCCCCGAAACTGATCTTTTATTCCCATTTTTCAATAATCACAAAAGCTGGGGAGAAAAAATGTTCATACTATGACAAAATGGGGATAAAAATGGAGAAGATATCGTATGGGTTTTTCCATTTGACAAAAATTGCCTTTGGAATTGACATCTGAAGGTCAAGTTTGATAGGTATCAAAAGGAATAATCAGAAAAGTGCAAATATTTTCACATACGACATAAGCTGGGCTGCAATAAAATTGTATATAATAAACAGAAAATATTCAAAAACTTTTCATTCCCTTTTTTTGGAATATGCCCCCAGTTGAAAAATTAATTTCCATATACTACTTTTTTCCAACTCGAAATATACCTCCCAAGACCAAAATCAAAAGTGATTTTTTTCAATTTTTTCTGGCAACCTGGTGCGGATAAAGTCCAATTTTTGCTCTGGGTGAAAATTTTTTTACGTGTCGAGGTTTGTGCTTTGGTATATTGGTAAATAACCCTCCACGACTTTCAAAAATTATTTACTACACACTCGAAGAACCATAAACTTCAATTCCAAAGTGAAATTTCAGTCAATTTCAAAATTTTTCAAAATAAGGTCCTAAATGAAAGTTCAACTTTTGTATAGCCTGAAAATTTACCCGCATGAATACATTCAGCTTTTGGAATGCGAATTCGATAGTAAAGCGTGTTCAGACTTGCACATTCCAAAAGAAAATTGGATTCATTCGAGCAAATTTTCAGCCAATAAAAAAGTTGAATTTTCATATTGGAGTTTATTATGAAAATTTTTGGACTTTATTGAAATTTCACCCTGGAATCAATGGTCATGATTCTACGGTTGACTGAAGTGGGTACAGGTACGAGAACTATTTATACCATCGCATGTGCAGTCAAATTACAAAACAAATTTTGGTTCAAACGGATAAATTTTCAGACTGCGTGCATGTTCAACTTTCGTGGGCAAGCTTTTTGTGAAAATTTTTGGAATTTATTAAAAATACATTTTGGAATTACAAGTTGAACACCCAATGTTGCACTGAAAAATGTGAATGTCCGAACATGCTCTACTGTCGCATTCCAAAATCAAATTAGATTCATCCAATAAAATTTCAGAACATACAAAAGTTGAACTTTCATGTATGACCTTATTTTGAAAATTTTTGTAATTCATTGAAATTTCCCTTTGGAAATGTAGTTTATGATTCTATATTTAACTGAATGGATATAGGTCTAAACAGGCTCAACTTTCGAATTCATACTCATATTCCAAAAGCTGAATGTATTCTTCTGGGTAAGTTTTCAGGCTTTACGAAAGTTGAACTTTCAATTAGGACCTTAGTTTGAAAATTTTTGAAATTGATTGAAATTTCACTTTGGAATTGAAGTTTTTGATTCTATATTTGACTGAATGGGTATAGCTCCAAACATGCCCAACTTTCGAATCCCTATCCAGATTCCAAAAGATGGATGTATTCATCTGGGTAAATTTTCAGGCTATACGAAAGTTGAGCTTTGATTTAGGACCATATTTGGAAAAATTTTGAAATTTATTGTAAATTACACAACGGTCCACAGTACTTGCTACTGGTCGGAACATTATACCGTTTCTTTCCACTCTTATTCCAAAACAAAATTTGATTCATCCTGGAAGGTTTTCAGACTGAATGAATTTTGACCTTTTGTGCATGAGCTTCTAGTGAAAATTTTTTGAAATTATTTTAATTTTACTTTGGGATTGGAGAGTGATTACACAAAATTGCACTGTACTTGGTTTGGCTAATAACAATACCATTTCTTTTCCACTCATATTCCAACACAAAATTTGATTCTAAATAAAAAATTTTCAGACCTATGGAAAGTTGACCTTTTGGACAAGAGCTTTGTATGAAATTTTTTTTTGAAATTATTCGAATTTTACTTTGAGATTATAGACTGATTACCTAAAGTTCCACTGAAGCTGGTATTGGACAGACCACAACAACAAAATTTGATTCATCTCGGAAAATTTTCAGACCGAATGAATGCTGTCCTCTTATAGACGAGCTTTGTATGAAAATTTTTTGAAACTATTCGAATTTTACTTTGAGATTAGAGACTGATTACCTAAAGTTCCACTGAAGCTGGTATTGGGCAGACCACAACTACATCTCCGTTTTATTCAAATTTCAAAACAAAATTTGATTCATCCTGGAAAATTTTCAGACCGAATGAATGTTGTCCTCTTATAGACGAGCTTTTCATGAAATTTTTTGAAAATTATTCGAGTTTTACTTTGGGGTTAGAGACTGATTACATAAATTTCCACTAAAGTGGGTATAGATCTGAATAACGCTATTTCATCTCTGTTCCATGCAAATTCCAAAAAAAAAAAATAGATTCAACCAAAAAAATTTTTAGACCAAATGAGTGTTTTCTTTCTGTACATGAGCTTTTCATGAAAATTTTTCAAAATTATTCAAGTTTTACTTTGGGATCAGAGACTGATTACACAAAATTCTTCAGTACCTGATATGAGGCTGAACACTACATGTTTCTTTTCCACTCAAATTCCAAAACAAAACTTGATTCATCCCAGAAAATTTTCAGACCGAATTAATGTTGTTATTTTGTACACGAGCTTTTCAAGAAAATTTTTCAAAATTACTCAAGTTTTACTTTGGGATTAGAGACTGATTACACAAAGTTCCACACTGCTTGCCATTTGGTCAGAACATTGTACAGTTTCTTCTCCACTCATATTCCAAAACAAAATTTGATTCTAAATAAAAAAATTTTATACCTATGAAAAGTTGACCTTTTGGACACGAGCTTTGCATGAAATTTTTAAAAAATCATTTGAATTTTACTTTGGATTATAGACTGATTACACAAAGTTCCACAAGTACCTACTTGCTATTGTTCGGAACATTATACTGTTTCTTTCCACTCATATTCCAACACAAAATTTGACTCATCCCGGAAGATTTTCAGACCGAATGAATTTTGACCTTAGTTATTCCAATTTTACTTTGGGAATGGAGAGTGATTAAACAAAATTGCACTGTACTTGGTATAAGGCTGATAACAATATCATTTATTTTCCACTCATATTCCAAAACAAAATTTGATTCTAAATAAAAAATTTTCAGAACTATGGAAAGTTGACCTTTTGGACACGAGCTTTGTTTGAAAATTTTTT
>FIZV01070838.1:0-17026 GCA_900050545.1 Trionymus perrisii | reverse complement strand
AGATGTTGATGAAGTGTCACCATTATTGGAGAAAGTCTGAAAGTTGTCAAAAGTTAGCTAAAAGAGTAGAAAGTTTGAAAGTTCAGGTTTTTATTGTGTAAATCTCCCTTTTGCGCAGTCCGTATTGGACGGATCCGGTCCAGAATTGCATGTAATAGTGCTTACACTGTGCCTCATACCACAAAGTTTTCCAAATCGAAAAAAGTTTAGTACAAGCTAACTATAAAAAGTTCAAAAGTTCAGGTTTTTTGTGTAAATGTGCCCTTTTGCAAAGTCCATATTAGACGGATCCGGTCCAGAATTGCGCGTAATATTGCTTATACTGTGTCACACACCTGAAACGTTTCAAAATTGAAAAAAAATTGGTACAACGTATAGAAAGTTTGAGGAAAAGTGTGCAAGTAATTGCTCCTGGCGTAGAAATGTTATTCTTTTTTCCACACCGAAAACCTACCGCCTTGATAATTAAACCCATCATTACCCTACAGTTGATTACCCCTTGCGGACCACCGGGGATGGGCGCATTTTTTTTTTCTAAATTGCTTAGGGGGTCGCAAACTCTTACTGTCAGGTCGAGATTCTGTAAATGGTTCAAGATTATGATTTTAACCTATTCTTCAGAATTTACCCTTTTAACTTTAAATTCTGTCATCGCTTTTTGCGTGGACTTTGTCTCTCGCATCTAACGAACCACGCTTAATTACTCCATCGATATGCATAGCAAAATAAATACTAATAGATAGGTAAAAATAAAATAAAAAAAAAATATCGAAGCAAGATGCGTGTGTAACGATAAGACACTATACAACTTGAAAAAATTGCCTGTGATTTACAGAAAAAGCACTTCTGACAACGTTATTGACTATTGTACACCTTTGCACCTGCAACGATGTACTAAAAGTGGCGAGCGAATCAAACAAGATTTCAAGTCGCGATTACCCTAGCGCCAGTGGATCGAGCTACTACACCACGTTCTCTGGATATCCGTCGTACCCCTCGACCAGCTCCGGCGGACCAGATCCATTCAAACCATCGGATTACGGCGGTGGCTCCTATTACAACAACTTATCGCCGGATAACAAAAAGAAACCCACTTATCCGCCTCCATATCCGACAACTTACTATCCATCCGGTATGTACTGGTATTCGCGCGACACGATTAATCATGATCTGCTCGTAAGGTAGGGTATAATACATTGTGACAGTGATTTTAGCCGGATCGCTTCCCGAATGCCAAGACCACGTCATGGGTAATGTAATCGGAGACATCCTGCAGGGTAGCGGCGTGCCGCGTTTCGGCATCCTCAGATCAATAGTGGCTGCTGTGACGGCGGCCATTCTAACCAAAATACCGATAATATTGGCGGTAAAGGCGCTCATAATTAAAATGTTCCTTCTGCCGCTCGGCTTTCTGGTGTTATCGTTGCCGATCCTCTTGCCTATTCTGTTGCTGTTCACACCGCTGTGGACACGAATCAGGGAAGTGTTCACAGGCACGAGTTCGCCGCAGCCGGCCACTCCGCAGCCGGTCTTCTTGGTGATGCAGCCAACCAACGCGACCAACGCGACTGACACGAAAGCAAGATCTAGATTTTACGAGGACGACGAAGATGACGACACCGTTGGCGACAGATACAGATACAGATACAGAGACACCGCTACCGGCGCCGCCAGCGATATTTTCGTCGCCGTCGTCCAATCGGATAGGTGCTTGGAAAAGTTGGCTTGCCAGCTGGGCTCTCGGGACTCGGGCTCGATTTTCATTAAACCGGTCACTTGGTGAGTATACGAGCGTATATCTACTTCTAGTAGGTACTTGGATACACTGGCGAAGCCAGCCTGTGTGCCCAGTGAGCACGGGCACAACTGTTCAGACATAAAACAAAAGGGGGAGGGCGTAAAAATAGTTATAAACTTGACAAATTTGCAAAAAAGGAAGTAGGTAGCACGAGTATCTCAGATCTCATATTTTTAAAAACTAGCACATTTGATCAAAACGTCTGGCTTCGCCAATGTAGTAGAAGCCGATCTAACGCGAATGCGAACGCATTCCGCTTCGCCACAGCACACTGCGCCGCGCCGCGCCGCGCCGCACCGCGCCTTCGTAGCAGACGCATTTCACGCATCATTCGCCTTTCTTGGTTCAACCGTTTAGGCTATCGCGTCGCAATCGCACCAACATCAATTAGCATATTCGTATTCGAATCGACAAAGCTCGTTTAAAGCGTATTTCCTTTCGATTATTACGCGTATAATTGATAGGGCCAACGAAAATAGTAGGTACATATTTTGTCGAATATCTCGCGTTCGTCTTCCACGTGCCTTACGTTCCCCTACAACTCTTCTAACTTGTTAATTTCGCGCTCCGCCGCCGTATGCACGGTGCCACAGAAAAATACGACGAAAAATGAAATACTTACTTACCACGTAAAATTAACAAACATAACAAAGCAAAAAGAAACAAAAGAAAAAAAAACAGGAGAAAAGTTCGTTTTTCTACTTGAACCGGCGTATTTCTGCTTACAAGTACAAATATTTACTTGTGCCGTAGTTACGTTTATTTTCGAGCAATTTAACGCTAATCTAGAATTCACGTATCGTTTTGGCCAATGTAGCCCTGCTACATTCCTCGTTGCTCTTGGTATGTTGATCGTGTCGCGTGTCCAGTGTCCAGTCGCCTGTTCACTGTCAATGCGATTGCGATTGAATATTTTACGAACCTTCGTCGTCACTGTGTTATATAAGTAGGTGCAAATTGTAGGAATCGCCAAATGGAGCATTCGAAACGAAAAATTGGAAATAGTGCGCCCAAAAATGAAAAAAAAAAAAACTTAAATAAGATAAAGTCCCCAGTAGTGAATACATTGAGCGTCTTCCAACATATCATCCATTTATCGACGGTACTTGTTTAACTGAATGAATAAGACGTCTTTAAAAAAACATGCATTTCAAATTAATAAGAAAACAACTTGATGTAATAAAACTGAAACTGTGAATAACGGTAGGCACCGCAAAAAAGTAATATTATCACCGAGCAGTATTTTAAAACCACGACATTCTCTCCCCTACCCATCAAAATAATCATGGGGGTAATCAAGAGGATGTCGAATTCTTCCAGTTCTTCTGGGAGCTTCTTGCTGTTGCTGAACAACTGGCTCCGGATTTGCAGGATCGATTGGCTCCGCTGCTGGAGAAATCGTAGCATGATTTTCTGGTTCACACCTGACTTAATTTTCTTCATTTTGCGCTGCCTCTTCAGCTGTTTAAAAAGTAACATTTTTTGGACTTGCACCTCTCAATTATTGATAGATGTGCCATTTGAGCATATATTTGTTGTCACGTCGCACAATACATGTAGGTAGTGTAAACAGCCTAATCCTTCAAAGATTTCAATCTTTGATTCGGAAGAAGGGGGTGGTTGTTGGCAGTTCACTTCTGCATTTTTAGTCTACCACGACTTAAAATGGTGATTTTAATAGGGGTCAGCGTAGCGCTGCCTCTGATTCTCCCACCGATGTATGGGGCTTTTGCCGGACTTTTTTGTGTATTTGCACAATTTTTACATTCCCATATGAATTTTTGATTGACTTGATCGTTTTTTTTGCTTTACTCGCCCTCCCTTCAATTTGTTTTTTTCTATGAGAAAAATAATTCCCCATTTTTCACTTTTACCCTGACTGAATTTCAAGGGGGCCCTCTGGTCACTTCTTTTTTCAAAAAAATGAAAAAGTTGACAGATTTTCAAAATCTTACCTATCTTTAATTACTTATAGTCAATCAAAGTTGTTGCTCATCACAGGAATGAATTGTCAATTTTTTATTTTTCTCAACTTAATTTCAAGCGAGATCTTCGGGCAACAAAAAAATCGGAAATTTGAAAATTTGGCAATTTTCCAAAATCAAGGCCTAGAGGACCACTTAAAACTCAGTTGAGAAAAATTAAAAATAGGTAGGGGATAACTTTCGCATATAAAGAAACAACTTCGGAGGGTATGGGAAAAAAAATCTGAAAGTCACAAATTAAAGGCTACCCTAATGTGCACTTTTCGTCGCCTTCTCTGGATTTTACGAGAAATTTCCTTTTCAGAAGAAGCTTTTGAAGCTCGTGAGAAGCCGTCTCGGTTCATTTAGTCAGTTTTTATTTGAAAAGTCGAGTCTAATACGGATGAAATATCGTAACTGAAAAGGTTAGGATGAGGAGGCACGGTATGGCGCGGCGGTGACCAGATGGTAATATTTTATCCCATTTATATGGATGGAGTGGCTTTTGCGGAGGCATAGAGTGGTGCGACGTTCTTTCATGCAAGTACGAGTAGGTAGTAAGTTAGGTATACGTACCTCCGTAGCTCCATTTGCCGTCGGCGTATCATGTTTTATGCAAATGCTCGTTCATTAGATTCGCTTCTCATCTCTTTGCGTTTTTTATATTGTTATTGAAAATTGAATTTTTAACGTTTTTTTATATAAATTATTCGCTTGTCTTTTTAACGTTTGAATATTTTAACCAAAGCTTTTTAAAGTATTAAACGGCTAACGCCGCGCCGCGCCGCGCCGCAAGACTTTAGAACCTAAATTACGAAAAGTTGACGAAATTAAGAGCTATTGCGGAAAGACGTTGGATTTTACTGCGTCAAGGGTCGTCGCGTCGTTTATCTCATAAAAAGAGCACCTGTTTCACTTTTCACGTTCTCACGATCAGGTGGATGGTGGTCTACGTAGGTGTAGGTATAGGTAAGGTACAAAGATATCATTTTTATGTGAGAGAGTAGTTATCTATCAAACTATTCATGTACCTGGTATTTCGGCAGATATACCAATTTCCAACATTAATCCATCCTAAGGGCACTCTGCTCATCTGGCCGTTCGCTTTCCTAATAAGCTTATCTGTAGTGGAATTTTGTTCTTTCGCACAAATACAACTAAAAACAACCACCAAAGACTCGTAATGTTTCGTGAGGAGAGATTACTTACAAGAAATTTTTTAATCGACGTTCTCGACCCTCGAGTTTGCGTATGATTTCGCATGGAATTCCAAGTCTCGCTTAATTTAGAAACTATGCGAAAACAAACCGTATTATCGAGATGAAACAAAACGTTAGTTACGACTTGGATTTCATTTATTATCCGTTAGATGTGGCATGGCATGTGTATGGCGTTGTTTAAAATCGATTATTGTAATTATGTACTGTAGGTATTGGTACGTAAGAAAATCTCCCTATCGGCGCATTTCCATTTCAGGAATCGAATAGTAAGCGTATTTATTTGATTTCTTTGTATTAACACAGTCGCGATTAGCGGTTGCGGTACTGTCTATTTAAATCGCTTTCTAATTACCGAATGAGAATTGTCGAGAATGTGCGAAAATTGATTTCTTTCAGTGATAGTGAATTTGCGTAATTCGCAAAGCTACAGAAAGATCCGCCGTACTTACGGTACCTATTTCTAGGAAACTAAAAATAAAATTCGTTAAAAAAATAACGGTTTAGATACTATCGTGAAAATGATGTTCATGTAAAATATTCCGCACCCGTTCTGCAGATTTCTATCCCCACAGTCTACAGGCTTTGCTAACTGAGAAACTTTCATTCGGCAATCTTCTGTCACGAGTTTGTAGAATTCATCCGTCATTTCTTGGGTAGTTAGGTACCTCTGAAGGGTGTCCATTTTGGGTTTTGTCTTTGTCGTATGAATCTTGGTACCTTATATATTAGGTATATGGGTCCGTTCTGGTCGCGGTATACGTAGTTGGTCTTACAAATGAGTAGGTACTCGTCTAAATTCATAATACGTACTTTGGATTTGTATTTATACTCTTAATTTACGTGATTATTCCCTATTTCGGCTAGATCATATTTTCATAATACAGTAATTAGTTAGTAGGTAAACACTTGGTGGTACTTTTCCGCCAAGTCGTCACTATTTTAGTGGCTTCTCGTTCATATGCGGATATTTACAACTATCACCTACGTAATATCATTTACGTGCATTTATTCACATAACAGTCTTCGTGCTGGTTAGACCCATTTTAATTTCGACGATCCAACGTTTAATCATTGATTTTGATGCAGCAGATCTACTCGTGCCTCTTAAAACATTGCTAAAAAGTAGGTAGTTCTTACAGATTTAGGAGCAGGTAGTAGGTACTAGGTACCTAGTACCTCTTGCGACCTTCACTTTCCGCGTATTGCAAATATTGCTTTTCTTCATCATTTTTCACCAAAAATTCGATACCTAGTCCTAGGTACGTAGATAGAGATTTAGGAAGATAGATAGCCAGCTGTAAAGATTAGTAGGTACCATCGTCTACGTTATAGTGTAGGTATCGCGTTCGAATCTTTTTTGAAAATGGCTTAGCATTAAGAATAGCATTTGCTATTCTACCTCAGCATTACGTTTTTGGTACGCATCCACCATCACGTACCACTCCACTCTTACAGTCAAGAGTTGAAAATTTCTCAAATCAAGAGAACGGTTGAAAAATGATTGCAATTTGTTTTGCGCAGGTTATTGAAATTCCTACAAACTTTCAAGTTCGTGCAGAAGAACGTAGAAATTAGAAGCGCTTTAAAACGCTACAGGGACGCTTATCTGCAAGGAGCAACCATTAGTGGCAGCGGTAGCGGCAGCACTGGTAGCCGTACAACCAACTCAACAGCGGCAGATTTAGACGACAGTGACATATGTACCGATGACTTGTATCCTTGTAACATTCCGGCCTTATATTCGAGACCGGAATTTGCCGGCTACAGTCGATATTTATGACGAATAAATTATTAACCAACTGCTTCCGTACGCCGGAGACGGCCTTTTTCTCTTTTCTCGTTTCTTGTTTCTTCATCTTCAGTTTCAATTCCAACAGTCCAATTTGAAGTGCCCGACTCTCGTCGCTTCGCTTTCCTCCCTTCTTTTCATAGGTAGCTAGGTACTTCATTTCATGAGCGTTTTAGATGCCTATCTGTACATAGGTTACATCACGTTCAAGTTGTACAAGAGATCGACCCACAACTATACCATGTCCGACGCGTAGCCAGACAGTCCATTCAAAGGAGGGGAGAATCTTCGCGAAAAAAAAAGAAGATATTTCATGTAAAACTGTAAAAGGTAATTAGGCCTATAAGAAGAGAAAATATTGTGCCCGGAGCCCGGCCGAAGCAAGGACCAAAATTTTTTTAAGAAGACATTCAAAAGCTGGAATTTTATTATTTTTCCTACTTTTCCGTCGTTAAGAGAGGAGGGGGAGTATGCAGGCCCTCCTCTAACTCCCTGGCTATGCCTCCGGGAGGCCCTCTCGATCGCAATGAGAAGGTGCATTGTTTGAAAAATATTTTGTGCTGCTAAAAGTTCTCTCAGAGGTACTTCCATTATCAATGAAATTGAATATTTTCAAATTATACCGATGCGATGCAACACGATGGTGACATAATTACATAGCGCTAGGTGCACTTTTACTTGTCCTTGCTATACTAAGTATAAACGCCTGTCTAACTGTCATAAGGAAATTCTCTCGGACTTGATAGTCTGAAAAGTATGTTACGGTAGGTACGTCTTTGCCTACCTCAATGTACCTAGTTTATTTCTCATCTCAGTTTTGGCCCGATTTTTGCTTCGTCCAACGATCTTTGTCTGCATAAGTATGCGTCTGCGTGTAACGGAGATAACTACAGTAAGTATAGTTAACTCGCAGTATAACAAACCACGCATTTACTACCTCTAGCATACCATCTGGCAAATACAAATTATTTGTAGAACAATTAATTTAATACGATGCGTGAGATAGCTGAAAATGCGACACTACGTGACGTCTAGCACTTTCGATTTTGCTGGGGCGATGCACCTTTTTGAACTGACACAGACTGGATGGAAGATACGAACGCGATTGTTCGGGGTTGCGTTTTTCGCGATTCGAAATCCAAATTACCGACTTATTTATCGTACCTGGAATTTTCATTCTTCAATCAGTTCAATCGATCGATGCATCCACACGAGTGTTTTCTGTTCTGAGTAAGTATTCCTTCTTCGTCGCTCGACGAGCTGACCCGAGATTTGCATCATTCTCGGATGAGCGCTCCACTTCACCATGTCGCCAGGCTTCCAGGCAACGTATAGCCGGGTATATTTTTATCGAACTAGATAAAAAAAAAAACAATCAGCATTGTGATGGCGATGGCGCATGGCGTACGTGATGGTTATTTATCACAATTACATCGTCATTTGCGCAAATTTCCACATAATTCGGCCATTTTTTCTTTTCTTGCTTTCATTTGTCGGCGTCTGGTCGGGCCTCTTCACCTCACCTCGTCTTAGCCAGGAAACACAAACATTAATTCTGAAACCAATTCGCACTTGCATTTGTAATGAGCGAGCAAAATGTTGCGGTTCTGTTTGCGAGGGTACTGTAAAGTGGGGCTATTTGCGAATTCAAGAAATCAGATTTAATGATACACATATATTATCTATATTACATCAATCGGGCTAAGGTTTCAGAGATATTATCGGCTATGGTACTAGACAGTTCATAGATGATCGCCGATCCCGAGGGATGGGAATATTTTTTACCTTCTCTACACACGGTCATTATTCTTCTTTCTTTTCTTTTTTTTTAAAAAAAAAGAGTCACCTTTTATGACCCTCAAACTTCCACGTGCGCCTCAAAAATGACGAGAGTCAGGAATTATAAATTTTTATGGTTTTTAGTACCTACATAAAAGTTTGGCCTACCAGCTCTGAATTTTGATTCACATCGTTATCTATTAGAATGGGAGTTATTTGAGGTCTTTGTAGTGGGGCTATTTGGGAAATTTTTCTTCTTCTTCTTCAAAAAAAAAAATTGATTTTTTGATGACCTGGGTGTTTATCGAGTAGGTACATAGGTAATGTAAAAAAATGTGCAGGGAGAATGAGCAACCCGTATGAAACAAAAAAATGTTATATACACATAGTGCCTATCTCAAAAGTTGAAAGGACGAAGAAAGTAAAATTTACCTACAGAGAAAATTTAATTTAATTTGTATCGAATAATTTAATTTAAAATGCCCCCCCCTCCCTAAAGAGGTAGCAAAGTCTCCGTGGTGGTAAATGATAGACCTTATCTAGTGCATATAACAATTAGGTATCCTACTAGAGCCTAGAGGTCATCGGTTTCATGCCTTAATTTTTGAGGGTATGTGAAATGTATTTCAAATTCCCAAATAGTTCCACATTACGGTAGGACACGAGTAGGTGCTTTCAACGACTCATGGAAATCGAAAGAATCTTTTTAAAAAAATTTGGAAAAATGGACGGAGCAAACGGAAATCACACTCATTTGAAGCGATATAAATAGGTAGGTACCTTATAAACTTTCGCTTTCTGCGTTTTTACATTGACCACGACCTAGGCATACGAATGAAGTCGGTATCTTCAAATGCGAATGATGGACGGTGTAGCGACCGCAAATGTCCAAAATGTTCAAATACTGGATACTGCGACGAATGATGCCGAGTTGAAGGTGAATGCAGCGTAGCTCCGTCCGCTTCGCAATTCAATTAACGGTAAGTACGGCATTTGATATATATTTCACATCCTTACTTGACCCACAGATTGATGGGCCAAAAACCTAGGTCTATAGTTTGTAGACGTACTGGTGTTCAGCAGTTTTCACCGATTACAAACGCTATCATTATTGGCTTAAAATCGCATTCTGCTGGTTCCAAATGACGGCTGCACACCTAAGTAGTGCAGCTTGATGTTTACCTCGGCCAGGACAACAGCTGATGTAATAATGCTCGAAATAGTCGAAAATTGGCAACGTTTTATTCGCGGTATTTTTGTCGTCTCTTAACATCTCGAATATTCGCTGTACATTCGCAACAGTAACATGAGCGAGCGACAGCAGCATTATGAGAATATCGTTTTGTTTTGTATCTAATCTCTTTATTCACGTCAGTAATGCTTTACATCTCCTTAAATCATAACGATAACAATAACAGTCTATCAATGCGCGCCCCCGCGGTATCTCTTTGTACCCAACATTTATCAGGCGCAACAGGATCCTTTGAACTCTGGTGGATCTGCGTGGCTCTGGCTGTGCCCCAGGTCTTTCGCACGTAGGTTGCGTACTAACGTTCTTTGAAGCAGTACGTTGCTCCTCTTCTTCTGTGCTTGTAAGCTCTGGTTGAGGTTGGATTGGCTGGGATTAGGTGTAGTACTTCGATTCAACTGGAGGTGGAGTTCTCATAGGGTACGAGTATTTTGGCTGGATAGCTACTTGAGCTTCACCATGGATTTTTCGGATTTCTTCTGTGTGCTGGCGCCACACGTTTGCAGCAAGATTTTCAGGATTGTTGTGTGTCTCTTTTAATCACTCCGCTTGGATCCTCTGGCAGAGGCTTTGACGAAATCACACCTTAATTTGTGTATCATGGGAAATGAGATTTCCTCTTGCTCCCCGAACAATTACTTTCATTTCAAATTTTGTTCAATTTTAGATGGCTAAGATTGCATTTTTTTAGTTAAGGTAGGCATTATTACCTGCTTTTACCTTAGATACCTATAAATTCTGGAAAATGACGCACTCGTGAAAATAATAAAGGTACCTATTCGGGATAATGGATTAGGGAAAGAAATCTTCGAAAGGAATTCATTCGAGAAAACTGCCCTTCGACAAAATTAACATTAGAGAAAGTGATTTTGAGAACTTGTTCAGGAAATTCGTAGCACTAATAAAATACCTACCCGAATTATCACAGATGATCTGGGCTCATCTCAGCCACCTAGGTACCTATATGTGAAATACAATTGTGGTTGTCCTAGGGTAGCTATGATACCTAGGCCACTTAATACTAAACGCGTACCTGTACACGTAAAGACATACGCATATGCAAATGGTTTAATGAACGAAACCATAAAGTATACTCGTATTATGGCAAAATGGCACGGTGCGGCGCGGCGGCGACCAACAGCTGGAAAAAATTGACTGAATGTTGGCGCGGTGCGGGTGTCGCGTTGCGTCGAGTCCGATCTGAAAGAAAATCGAGAATGGCGATCGCGCACTATCGGCGGGTAGCGTAGCGTAGCGAAATATGGCGAGATGAGAGGGAACGTGAGGGGACAAATTAGGTAACCAACCGGTACCTCTACGTCTACGTATTCCTACCTATACATTGTAAGACTAACGTTAAGGTCAACGTTAACGTTGAAGATGCACACTATGCATTGTGGGAGGGAGAAATACTAACAATTTCAATGATTCAATTGGACTGTGCAAAATAAAGCCGAGCAAAAGAAATTGAATTTAAAATACTTTTATTTCATCGACTTGATTGCAGTTTCGTATTGTTTATGGTCCGAATGACATCGCGTCGTATTAAAATGTTCGCAAGTGCGCCGCTATCGTCACTCGCATACTCGTCCAAAGTCGCATAGTGTGCCGCGTCATTCTAGTCGTATTCGTAAATTTACGTAAATGAACATTTTTGTCGCGCTTGTACGGATAATTTTCTCGCGTAAAGGCTATTTTTATTATTTTTTTTTCGCCTAAAGGCTACAATACAGATCCGCTCGCTGTTCATTTCGGTGTTGGCCGTTGTGTCGCGTCGCGTTGTCGCAAAGATCTGACGTAATTCTCATATTTGAGCACGATGAATTCGTACGACTTATTCGTCGATAACTTTGGTAAGTTTAGTCGTACGTATGACTAGTATATCGCTGCGAGCCGCGAATCACCATGAATGCGCGTAAAATGGGCGCTAGCGCTTATCTATGTATAAAATGCTTGTTTTCAACCTGCTTTAGTACGCACTACTCGTGATCACGCGTTTAATTAACATCGAATTACCGCAATCTGCGTACTCTCGTAGAAGAATGATACCCGGTGATGGTGCACTGCCTTTTCAAAACCACGTATCCGTTCCATTAATAATTCGATTTCAACTCGGTGCAGGGTACATCTTTTCGACTCGTTACCCCATTCAAAGGCTTTGGTTGCTTTAAAAACAGCATAAAAAATACACGAACCATCTTCGAAAAGAAAGTGTATCAACAACCGACCTCCGACTTAGTCATCCATAATTGAGTCGATATCTACCACCCTCTCGTACTAAAGTTCGCAACTGTAGCTCGTCGAGTACCTAGGTAAATTATGCACGAACTAGACCACCTTCGAATGCGGAATAGAATTTACTCGAAATTACCTCGATTCACCGAAAGATGGGCAGGCTGGGTACCGAATTCGAAGAAAACATCACTCGAGAGGCCTGCGTAAAGAAATTCAAAATAAGCCGCATTTACTTCGAAGCTTACTCAGCGATTATTGCTTCAAAGGCGGCAAAAACGATGTAGACAGAACGACACTCTTCTTATAGTAATTAAACCGCACGAACTTGGTCGAGTATTGTATTGTTTTTGTAAACAGTCGATTAGGTACCTACACGAATTAATGTGCGGCACATTCGATGCGATGAAACGTCAAGCCAACCAGATGATCTTCGAATAAAATGCAAATCATCATCGCTGGGTCTAAATAAACAAATACGCGTTGATAGGTACGAGCTCGATATTGGGATATGGTACCTATTTTCGCTGTTGAGAAATAAAAATTGTTCGCAGCGTTCGTCGATGATGGTCGTAACTCGTAGCTGTACCTGCATATACTTAGTATCTTTAGTACCATAAATATGTTTAACCAGCGGCGTATATAGTGACATATAAGGGTCATTCGTTAAGAGTCACTGATTTTAATCTTTGTGATTCGAAATCTGGCACAAAATTGTATTGTGGCTACATCTACTCGTATGTACGGAACAGTGTACATGACTAAATACATTGTATGCACATAGACTTACGTAGGTTGTAGATAGCTGGGCAGCTAGTCATCTAGATGCGGACAATATTTTCTCCATGTTCAAATGCGTGTTTCCTTACATATTTCCCCATGGGATGGGCCAAAATTCATATAGTTTAGTGGAACACTGGAGGAGATTTTCTACATTACACATGTTGAGCCACGATAGAGATCCAGATTGGGGAAGCTTCACTTCTTACTTTAGGGTTGAAATATTCCGAAATATCCCCTAACGAATTGGGCTCAATCGACTCAGAATTTTATGAAACGTGTAAGTTATGTTGGATATCCAATATCTAGTGTACTACCAAAAAATATGCTCTGGAATAAAATTCTCATCTGAGAATTGTAGTAATGACTAGTGACTGAAGTACCAAAAACCACCGATCAATGACGGATGACTAAAAACTAATAACTGACTATTCAGGGTCGTGCAGAGAAAATCTGGGCCCTGGGGAAAAGTACTTAATGCGGCTCCTTTCCCTAGACAAAAAAAGTATTTCATCTTTTTCCAAAAGCCCATTATTTTTTCTGTGAGGCTCTTCCTCACCAACTCTGTACTGTGGGCAAAAATAAATGGGGTGGAGGGATCTGCGCGGTTCGCGGCCAGAGAGGATAGAGGACACAAAATATAAAGAGAGGAAGTTGCCTGAGAAAATGAAATGCTTTTTATTACGCCTGGTTAAATTTGTACATGTAAGAAAATACCATACACGTCTGGTCTTCTTTCCAAATGTATACACTTCTTTGTACAACCAACATTCGCAGACTGACTCGTAAATGCCGCTGTACAAGAGCATTTTATAACCGGCTTTGGGGGATGAAAAGTGAAAAGGATGAGAAGATGCGTACCCATCGAGCCGTACCAAACGTATCGGATGATAGGTAGACAGGCCTGTGCAGAGAGGGGGAAAGGGGGTGTTTCACCCCGGGCCCGAGTTTTTCTGGAGGGCCCGCCAAGGGCCCACCAGTGCTAAAAAAATCTGGTTTTACGTAATTTTGTTTGGTTTCACTTTTTTGGCTCTTCTTACATTTTTTCCTCCAGGGCCCGGATTTCCTATGCAGGGCCCTTTTAAGGGCCCAAATTTCGGGCATCAAAAGGGGCTTCCCCCTACCTCTGGTTGAGTCTGACTAAGCAAAACATCCTTGAATTCAACGTAGGTTCATGCGAACGCGGGTATAACGGCATCGGGCATCTTGGCCAAAATAATATTGTTTGTTCCATCTAATCTAATCCATAGGTTAGGTATATGCGAGTGAATTAACCGATTCATCCAACGATTTCCACTTACATTAGTACTCCTCTCAACTTCAATGAAATGGAAAACCCATTGGATCATTACTCGCAAGATGATTTTTCTTTTGCTAAGAAAAATACAAGATGAAAAATATAGTTAATTACTCTCGCATCTCGTCGTAGCAATAGAAAGTCGAACGAGCAAATATTTAAGCCTATCGGGAAAAATTATTACGAGAAATACGTTCGTTAGGATGAGAAGGAAGACGAGGTCAATACCATTAACCGAAATGATATTTGGCATCGCCATCGATTGAGCGAAAACATTTTTTTTAATAGGCCTAATAAAGTGTAATTAGACGAAATGTGTAGGTATCTACTGTGCGGGTATTATAAGCAGGCGTGCTTACTGCGTTTACAACAACGTAGGGGACAGACGGGTGGATGGGTGAACTGAACATGTGGCAGAGTGTCGGTGTCGGACGGGCACCTTTTGCAGGAAAAACAATGGTCGCGTCGCGCGTGAAGCGGCGAAAGTGCAACAGAGCTACATAACCATAGGTAATTCCGATAATTCGAATAATTAGTTGGTGTTTTGAAAACGGGTGACGACTAGTAAGTACGAATAGATATGTATCTACTTACTTGCTCTGCATTAGGTGACTATGATTTATTCATTTCTAATTTTTATATTTACCTCACCCCCAATTTGAAATTCTGTGACATACACAGATTCCTCAGTATCACTTCAATCCTGAGAAGCTTCGAAGTTCAAAGTCATCTGAACTTGGTAGTTCAGCAATCGAGGCAGCCTGATTAATCATAATGCATGCACCTACCTTACCTAGTAGGTACCTTACTTATACTGTGAAATAATTTGTGCAAGTTTTTCTTACTCACCAACTTTAAAAGATTCAGCCATTTCATTTGCTTTTTTTTCTTTATCACATCATGCTGTTGTCTTTTTAAATTTTCTTTTACCTTTCTGAACCATTGCTTTGTTCAGTCTTTGCATACACCCAGGACGTCTTGGTTTCCTTTGAGCAATCAAGAATTCTTTATATTTTTCAATTTGGATCATTTCAAGTGCATTCACATAGGCGATACTGAATACTTTTCTCTAAATTTTCATCGAATAGGTAACTGTTTATTCTTTTTTCAAGTTACTGTATTCCGTGTTTAGCTTTTCTAGATTTACCAGAAATTGTGCAGCGAGCATAATTCAGTGTGTAGCTCGGCTTTGTTGTAAGTTCTCACAGCGGCAGCGTACGCATCGCATCGCATCATGGAAATGTACTTAGATTATGAGCTGATGGTACTGCAAGACCGTATTCTCAATTTTGAAGGCAGGGGGTAATGTGTTCAATATGTTGATGTATTGAAATGGCATTTTGAGGACTTCTTCTATACGTAGGTACTCGAAAGAACATTTTTGGGGGTCCCATGTTTTACATTGTCATCCTATTCTGCATGACATAATGCCAATAAAAATCGCAACTTTTGGTACGCGATGTGATGCGATGCCACGACCAAGAGCATCACGAAAATGTTGAAAGCGTATGCGGAGGTTATAACTATCACATTGTGGTATTTATAGTAAATAAATCCGACGAAAAATTCCATAACAACCGTTTACCTTAGTTTCGTACATGAGGATACTTTATGCTGGTAGTCTGTACTATCTACCTTTAATAATAGGTACCTAGGTAATACAATCATTTCTCAAACGACGCGATACGACCAGGTTTTACGTGATTTTGCTTACTCTGGTCATCAGCATCTCGTCGCGTCGCATCTTCTCGACCAGTCTCGAATCACGTACAAACAATTTACTAATTTCGGTATCGAGTGAGTCAGTCTTAGGTGTATTTCATGCAACGCGCGTCCGAGAAACGAGGACAACGTTTTTCGTGTTCCTCAAAATAGGTACTTGCCACTTGCGGTAGTCTCTCCGACTTGTCATTTTTTAAATTTACCAACACCGGCGCTGACACCGACACTATACGTCTGTGTCTACAGGTATTAGGTGCCTGCTATGTATTGTTTAACGTAACGCTACGCTAATCCGATAGCCACGTTTATTACTTATCTGGTCAGTGGAAAATCACGCCCTATCGCGTTTAGCTACTGTCCGATGCCCAGTTGGTGTATCGTATTTGAACTGCTTGATTGATATTCGATCCTTCGGTGTATGACGTGTGTTTCGCTCTTTACTTGCCTTCGTTTGAATTCGCCGGCTTTCAATTCGGATGACGAATTAGGAGTTCGGTTCGCTTATGCTATACCTATAGCTACATATAATTATATCCATCCTGATTTATTTTTTTAACTTTTTCCTCTACTCCAATTTACTTCGATATTTAGGTACCGCATTTCGCATTATTGATTTCTCTAGAGGTAGATAGATATCTATTTGTGTCTGTTACTTTTATCCACTTGCTTCGCCATTTTTCCAAGTTTTTATTACTATTTTTTTTTCTTTGGAAATTCTCATATGTTCATGTAGTATTTCTTTATGATCCGCGTTTGCTTTTAATTAAGGGAGTACATACCTATACGCATTTACAAATTCGTTTCTACGATTTGCATTTCGTATTTCAAGTATCGAATAGGTGGATTACTCAAGTTTGGCACGCTGAACAAATAACTATTCACAATCTGCAACAATGTATCTTCTGCCTTCTCTTTTTTTTTTTTGGCACACCCACGTGACCAAGTGTAGGTATGTTGTACATGCCTTACCATTAAGTATTTGTTATATTTTACCGCACAAGCACAATTAAAATCATCGTGTTCTTCAAATCCTATAACTTGCGTTCTACTTCAACTTGAAATTACTTCTTAAACTTGAACAAAAATTGTTTTCTTCGACTAACAATTTTAATCCAACTTAGTCTAAATTGGAAGGGAAAACGGATTAAAATTAATGGGGAATTCATTAACAATCTAAGATTTGCAGACGACATCAT
>FIZV01070821.1:0-11026 GCA_900050545.1 Trionymus perrisii | reverse complement strand
AAAATATTATTTTTTTCTCTAAATAAAGAAATTAAAAAATTAAAAATCTTCAAAAATTTTTGAAAAATATTTCACAGAAAAATTATTTTGAAAAGAATTCAAAAATAGCTACGAAAAATGTAAGAATTTTTTTTTTTGTACCTACGAACAATTTTCTTTCAAGATTATACTTTAAAAAATTGAAAATGGTTTCTACAAGACATTTTATCGGAAAAAAATTCAAAAATTACGTATTCCAAAAAATAATTTTTGAAAATTTTCTTTTGGAAAAAAAGGGAAATTCTAATAAGTAAAAAATTCAATTTTTGAATTTTATTCAAAATCATTTTTTTGTAAAATATTTTTCAACAATTTTCTTTTTGGATGAAATTTGTTGTGAAAAATTTTAATGAAATTTTTAGTGATACCTAACTAGATTTTATAATGAAATTTTCAATACCTAGTTACCTACTTATTGTTAGGTAATATTAATGAAATTTCCAGTGAAAAATTTTAGTGAAATTTTTAGTGAAACATTCAATGATATTACAAGTGAAAATTTTTAATGAATTTTTATTGAAAAGTTTTAGTGTAATTGTTAGCGAAAATTGTTAATGAAGATTCTACTGAAAGTTTTTGATGTCATCTTCTGTTAAAATTTTAAATCTTTTGAAACTTTTTGTAAAATTTTTAGTATAATTTTTAGTGAACAATGAAATTTCTTTTAAGAAAAGTTTGAATGGATTTTTACGAAAACTCTACTCAATTGTTTTTAAATTTTTATTTGAAATTCAGTGAGATTATGAAATAGTTAGAAATTATCAGTTTTACTTTCCAAAAATTTGTAAAATTTTCAATAAAATTATAAGTAGGTACGCGTAAAAATTTTTGTACTTAAAAAAATGTAAATTATATTTTTCAAATGGCCACAGCTGCCGAGCGACAATAAATAAATAAATTAAAAAAAATAAAAAATCGTTAACATTTGAGTGTTTGTAAAAATTCATGCATTTTCCCATCACAAAAAAATAGACTGTATTTTAATTTTTAGTGCCTATAGGTAGGTAGGTAGGTAGGTACGCATCCATAAGAATTTCTATTTTGTAATAAAAAGTCATTTAGGAAAATTGTCAACATTTTTTCCAAAAAATTAAATTACCAACTGACAATTATTTTTAGTGAAATCCTCAAAATATATGCTTTAAAAAGAAGTTGCCAAAAATTGCCAAAATTCATTTTCAAAAAAATTATCACATCTTCATTTTTTGAAAAAATTACAATTCAACTATTTTTTTCGTTTTCACGACGATAATTTGATTTTCTAATAGGAAAAAACTCAAAAAAAGGACTGAAGGGTACGGTTTTTTATAATTATCAGCCCTTGCCGCCTCGAAATTACCTAAACTGAATATGCAAGCAGAATCTGCTTAAAATTTAGAGTTTTTCAAGGTATTTTCAAAAATATAATTTTTTCGAGTTTCATGTGTTTTTTACGATTAAAAATTTCAAATTGAAAAAAAAGTCAAAAAGTGAACCAAAATTTTTGATAAAATTTCTTCAAATTCATCTCTTTATATTGAGCAAAAGTACACAAATTTTTCTTCACTTGAGCTAATTAAAAAAAAAAAAAAAATCAAAGATACCTATTTCACTAAAACGGCGATAAATCCGGTAGTGGAGGGGGTAGGAGTCGAAACTTTTTGAGATTTTTTTTTCGTCCAGATACGTCTTCTTACATGGTTAAAACCAAAATTGAAGCTGGGGCCAAAATCATCCCTTATTCGGCTACTCTTTTCGTAAAAAATTTTTATTACCTAAAGAATTTTCATAAACACGAGTTATATAGTTGTCTTTAAGAAAAAGATGAAAAGTTTCTCTTCGAAAATTATTTTTAAGGAAAATTCATCGGTTAAACAAGTTTCTTGTTCCTTCCTGAGAACAAATTTGTGGAAAAAATATGAAAATTATTCTCAAAATTTTTTTTTATTTTTTTTTTGTGAGTGAATGAAATATTTACTTACCTATTTGATAAAATTTTTTGGAATAATTTTTCTTTTCTTAGGTACCTACTAAGTACACATTTTTAAGGGAAATTGTTTTTTGGCAAATTATATTTTTTTTTCAAGAAATTTTTCAAAATAATTTTTTCACGCAATTAAACATTTATTTTATGGAAAAATTGTCTTTAAAAAGATATTTTTTATTTTATTTTTTTCCACTTTTTCTGAAGATACCTACTTTGATTTAAAAAAAACCAATTCATCTATTTTTTACGATTTACCTGTGATGTTTAAAAGATTTTTGAGATCAATAATCGAAAATTTTGGAGTTGACTCAGTTTGGCTCTAGCAGGAACAGAATTTTTGTTTTTAAATTATCTTGGAGACATTTTTTTTTAAAGTTGGGAAGAAAAATGCATAAAAAAAATAGATTGGCATGATTTTACAAAAAATATTCTCTCACATCATTACAATGGAATGCATGTTCTCTTACGTAAGAATAGTTTTGTGACTGCATTCAACAAGTCGAATGGATTGATGAACAAAAACCGTTTTGTCAATATTTGTATCAGTGTTTTTTGAAGATAAACGTACGAGTACGATAAAATAATTGGTAGTAGTGTAGCAGATGCCCACACGTGCTATATTAAGAGGTCACGAGTGAAAAAATTCGAAATCCGCAAATATGGAAAATATTTATTCAACGTATACGCGAAGTGCACACATAATTGAAAAATACCTACCTACGTAAAATAACGATATGGCGAAGCAGATATGGAAATATTATCGAAGAGTTGGGAGAATGAGGCACACGTTCGTTACCATACTAATCTTTACGAATCGGAATCGCGAGTATGGTGAATTGGTGACAAACGAGCCCACGATAGGATTAACAGCTGTTCAAGCGGAGGTGGGTATAGAATCGACATTGAATTACTTTTTTTTTCGCTATACATACTTAAATCAGTCAAGCGTTTTAGATTTATGATGGTGATGATCTGTTGCAATAAAATACACGCAAAGGCAGAGGTATGATATAGAATTCCGAATTTCGTTTATTGTACAGTACGTATAAATGAAAACGCGAATGATAGGTAGAGCAAAAGAAAAAAACCAAAGTTTGTTCCACGCGAGAATTTCCATCTCGGTTCGAAGATGCCAAGGTGATATTTTCTACACGATTGGATGTGGTCTGGGATTATTTCGAAATGGTAACTTACCAAATTTGGCGATATGTTCTTGATAGTAAGTCGGCACAATGGGAGCCCTTCGTTTATGCAGCTCGATTCTCAATGGGTCGGTCATCAAGATACTTTGGTATAGATGACCACCGTGACGTTTATCTTGTTTAACGATGGCCGTAGGGAACATGACCTGTATTTTGGCGGTAATTCGGCCCTTGACCGGATGCACCTTCGGTACATTTTTGCTGGCTTCCCATTTACTTAATAGTTTCTGCGCTTTGGCTTTTTTCTGCGATCGCTTAATGTCTTCTTCGATTTTCCAGTATTCGACCCATTTGTCGTCTTTTTCATTATAAACTAGTTTACGATAGCCGACGACCGAAGGCGACGAAGAGAGTTCTTCCTCTTCGGGTTTATTGTCTTCGTCGGACGAACTAATCGAACGTAAAATCGGCGAAGCTGGCTCATCCTTGGTTTCGATTTTCTGATCGTCGCCGACCAATATAGCAGGCGAGATTGTCTCATTCGGCTGAGTCGGTGCTGGTATCTCGATCTGTATCGGCGTATTCGGCTTAGACTTACGGGCCTCGTCGGTAATGATTTCTCGACTTTTGCTGTTCGCACTGGACGACCTCGAGGAGCTTTTTTTCGCAACTGCGCTGTTCGTTTTAGAAGTTCGTTCTTTTTTACTTTCTGAAAGCTTGGATTTTGAAGAACGATCTCTCTTAGATGAAAGTTGTTTGATCGACGGCGGTTTGGGCTTGACGATCGATTGCGATCTAGATCTAGATGTACGTTTACTCAGTGGCGTTCGTGTTCTAGGAGTAGCTGTCGCTTTACTCGGAGTTCGAGATCTAGGAGGAGGCGCAGCGTGCGCACGTTGCTGCTTTGTACCCGCTGATCCGACAAATGTAAACATGCGTCGGCCCGAGCCATTGGTCGTCTTGTCGGGTTTCTTAATTCGGGTGATATCCGATTGATGACCACGGTCTAAGGCTTCGTAGACGATCGTGTTGTTATCTCGAATGCTGGATTTTTTACTATGGTAATATTCCATGGTTGGAGTGTGTAGCGTGTACGCGTTTACTAATTTGGGTTCACAAAAGACAGCGCGCTGTAGGCTTTCACATTCGGACCGTATATTCAAAGACTGGATTGTCAGAAACGTTTAATCCAAGCTATCGAACTAAGTAAATTCGAAATTTTCACCTTTTGCTAAGTAAAACGTAAATACCATAATTACGAGCTGTATATGAAATTGGAAAATATTTTGACTAAATTAAATGAAGGGTTCGGTGTACAAACGACACTCGGATGTACATCTGAGCGGCGAACAAGTTGCAAAGAAATGAGCTTTTTGGTACATAGCAATCCTGCGGTGGTTAAAAATATATACTTCGAGGAAAACTTCTCGCTGGGTTAAAAAAAAAAAACTATGTATACTCTACAGCATACCATAGCATGGCTAGCTACAGATACAAACGCAAATAAGATTTCCAGTGTAATTCTTAAATTAAATTTTTTTTCTTCATATTCTGGTTAGCTGTTTTAATCTATTTAAGGTATATCGCCGACTAATATAATATCATAAAAAGCTTAATGTTATTAAATATGGATATGGAAAGTTTGCGTCGAAGTTTTAACTTTCATTAAGCTCTTTTACTAACCAAAAAGGTATAATTTACGTTAAAGCTTAATACCAAGCGAAATGTGGACTGAGCGGGGGTTTACCCATATTATGTTGAAACAAAACTAACCGTACTACCTATATTTCAAGTTTTACAAAACTTTTATCAACCGGCTTCCTGAGGAAAATATTTTAAATTAAACATATCTTTTCAAGAGAAGCTGTTGACATATTATGTGTCTCTTCTCATCCCTTAATGTATATTATATGATGATAATTTGATATAAAATTCTATAGCCGGCCTACTTGTCACGAGATTCGCCCTTATTAAGCAAATTAAATGAGAAGCAGTTTATTGTTTAGAAAGTATGGTTTGTTATAGGTACCTTATGGTAAAAAAAAAAATGATTTTGGAATTTTTCGAAAGTGAATTTAAAATGCAGGTTATTCTGGTACTAAGTGTACAAACTTCAGATTCGCAATACAACTCAAAAAAAATTTATAGGTAGGTGCCAATCATTTTAAAAGAAGGCATTATAGAGCTTAAAGAACATTGCTATCTTCTACCCAAATTGATTGGCAACACTGCATTCGAAAATTTTTCTGACCTCTGATTTATTGCATAGAAGCTACAGTGAAAAAATTCCCCCTCTTTGATTTTTTTTTCAAGAAAATAATCTTTACATTTTTTCAAATTATTATTTTTTATTTTATTTTTTTGAAATAACAAAAAAATCAAGTTTTTTGAAATAAGCCGCTTATTCATTTTTTTTGTAGAGGTAAAATATTTCAATTTTTTAGAATTTGTCAATTTGGAATAAAGAATCTCTGACTTTTTTATGGGGAAAAAGTTTCTCATTTTTTTTTAGAACAAAAATATACTTATTGAATAAGTAGATGGTATCAATATAATTTTTTTTAAGATTTTTTTTTCAATTTTGTAGTATATATTTCTTAGAATAATAGGTACCTAATTTTTTAAAAAAATGTTTTTTTTTTATGAAAAAAACTTCTGATTTTTTTTTGTATAAAATTTTTTTCTCTGTTTTTGTAGATGAAAAAATTGTTTAATATAGATTAAATAATATTTAATACGACGAATCTCGAAAATACTCGTTTTAAGTACCGATACATTATTTTAAGAGAACCATATAATATCCATTTTACTTCCAAGTAGCACTTCCTTATGAGAAGGACAATTAAAATAGTTTGAGTAGATAGAGTACTTGCGGTAGATACATAATAAATGAAAAAAATAGGTAGGTACCTAATTAAAAATATAACATTAAGTTCGTTAACAGCTAGTAAATTCATTTCGTACAGCACAAAATCGAGTTTCGGTGAATATTTTATGAGAAAGTACGAAGTTCCATTTAAAACTTATACGATGTGAAACTTTCTCATCAGTTGTTCGTGTACCGAGACGACGCGAGACGACGACGACGACTCGGGGACAAAAAATACAATAATGCAGTATCCCAGGTTCTCGTTTGAACAAAAATGAAAAATCATAGGGGTGCTCGTCTCACTCCTTGCGGCACCGAAGAGTCTTTAATTATCGATACTAATCATGATTTCTATTTCTGAAGACAAGATGAGAATTTATTAATGAACTCGTTTGTTAATCTTGCGTCAAATTAAGGAAGAACAAAATTGCTTTACAATTATTACACTTGAATTTCGCTTTAAGGTGACTCATTTTCAGCCTTTAGAATTTTTTTCCTCTCCCAAAGTTGGTTTATTTTATGAGAAAATTATTCCTCATTTTTAATTAGTCTCCAACTGAATTTTAAGCTACCGTCATCCCTTTTTTTTTCTTTTTTTTTTAGAAAAATGAAAAAATGAAAATTTACTGTTTTGTAAAATTATTGGATCATTAAAAATTGACGATTTTTAAAAATTAAAAATTTTTTGAGAATTTTGTACAATTTTTGAAAATTTTTTAGTTTTTAAGAAACTGACAATTTTTAGAAATTAAAAAAAAAAAATGATTTTTGAAAATTCCATAAGTTTAGTAATTTTAATAAAATGCATAATTTTTGTGAATTAGACAATTTTTAAAAATTCAGCAATTTTGGGAAATTTAATAATTTAAGTTTTTGAGAAAATTACAAATTTTAAAAATTAAACAAATTTTATAAATTGAGCATTTTTGGAAAATTTTGCAATTTTTAAAAATTCAATGATGTTTGAAAAATCAATCATTTTTGTGAAATGGAGAATTTAGGAAAATTCAGAAAATTTGAGAAATTTGATAGGTAATAAAAATGTGAACATTTTTTAGTTTTTGAGAAACTGGTAATTTTTAAAAAAATTTTAAAAACAATAATTTTCAACAATTACGTTATTTTTGAAAAATTCATAATTTTTGTGATTTGGAGAATTTAGAAAATTTAGCAATTTAGAGAATTTTGAAAATTTTTCAGTTTTTGAGAAACTGCATGACAATTTTTAGAAGTATTTGAAAAATGATAATTTTTGAAAATTCCGTAATTTTAGTAAAATGGATAATTTTTTGTGAATTAAAAAATGTTACTAAATTCAGTAAAATTTTGAGAAATTTAATAAGTTTGAAAATTTTCAGTTTTAGAGAAAACGACACAATTTTAAAAATTTGACGATTTTCATAAATTCAGCAATTTTGGAAAATATTAAATTTTTTAAAAAATTCAATCATTTTTGAAAATTTGTAAGTTAAAGTTTTTGAGAAAATTACAATTTTTATAAATTTTGTTTTAAAATTATGATTTTTGAATATTCCGTAATTTTTGTGAATTAGAGAATTTTAGAAAATTCAGCGATTTAAAGAAATTTTGATAATTTTTAAATATTGTACAATTTAGACAATTAATAGCTATTTTTTGAAAATGTGAAAAAAAATAATTTGAATTTTTAGAAAATAGTAGTTCTATTAAATTTTCAATTTATTCCATATAATAGTCCTCTTCCCTTTTGAAGGGATGACACAGTAAGGTTTCAAATTTCTGTCTTCCCTAAATTTTTGCTCTCAGATTCGCTACTGAAAGAAAGAAAAAAATATTACAAATGCGAATAGATAATTACAGGTATTTTTTGGGAAACTTATTTTTTTTAAATTTTTAAAATTAACACTGTATAAAATATCGAATCACGAATCAAATCGCCTATTATTTTTTCAACTATACCTTGCCCTTTCCACTCCACGGTTGGTACATGTCTCAGTGAACTTGATTCTTGGTCAAATAGCGTATAAATTATGACACTTATAGCGGCGGTTTTTCTATGCATTTAATTTATAGTCTAACTACTTCAGTTACGTAACTAGTTAAATTGTTGATTAACCTTGTGGCACGCGTCTGGAATCGAATAGAGAAAGACGACACTATACCTCAGAGACTCGTCTAAAAGGAAATCCATTTACAGACGTAATTTTGAAACAAATGGCTACATATTTGATACCTTCCACCGGGTAGTACACATTTTATTGACATGGTTTATTGACACATGGTCACATACACATTCGTCAAGTCCAGATCACGTGCAAATTTCTCCAAATTTGGCGTCAATTTGTAACGAGATTTTTTCCCTAAGTACGTGCGAAGTGCAGCATATTGGGTAACCATTCTAAGGAGTAAAGAGTAAGGGAGACGTACACGATTTACCATTTTGGCTTTGGTTCGGAAATCTGTATGCGAATAATTTCGATTTCAACGACTTTATAATATACGAGTTATACTCGTATGTCTAGAAAGATGCTTTCGAATGATATATGGATTATAAAAGCGTACGTAATTTTCTACAAGCATATTATTTTCATGCTGAAAAGACTACCAGAGAGCCATCGCACTTTGGGATGGATCCAAAATTATCGAGGGTGATGAAGGGCAAGGGGCAGGGGCAAGAGACGATGAAACCTACGTTTTATTGATTTTTAAAAAGACGACTTTATCAAATTAATACCCTACGACGGGATCGTCGGTTTGAAAAATTATAAATTGACATTTCTCTCTTAATATACGACTACGAGTTGTCATTGGTGCTGTAATTTCCTACCGTTGCCCCTCGACCCCAGCTACTGTTGCTTTTTTTCGTCGGTCGAATCTCGCCTGACCTGCAGGAACATAAATATTTGCATTCGTACACGAAGCACCTCTCTATAAAGTTGGGCTCAAACCGAGGCCCAATTTTGTGCCATAATACAGGTCAACTTTTA
Organism: Trionymus perrisii; assembly: GCA_900050545.1. NCBI lineage: Eukaryota > Metazoa > Arthropoda > Insecta > Hemiptera > Pseudococcidae > Trionymus > Trionymus perrisii. The sequence continues at coordinate 2,044 of FIZV01070821.1, read as the reverse complement.
ACCCACTTTGGGCTCGGTACGTGGTACAGTGCACTCGCGTATTACGTTCTACACATTTCACGTCATTTTCGCTTTTATCAAGCCATATTAGCGGGATGCTGCGTCGAATGATGTCTGTGACAGCATTCGATGCATTTACGAAATATCAACCGATGATTTCTCACTAATTGACAATAAGTACGTGTGCAGCTTAAAACGTGGTGCTAACGTATGCATAATTCATCCGTTATTAATTTACGTCAATTAAACGAACCAATAAAACGGTTCAGGGTTATCAAATCGTCGTCATTCTATTCGCTGAGGTATTTTTTTCGCAGCCGTTTTGTCACTCCCTCTACCTACCTACATGTACCTACTTTTATATTAAGCTAAAAAAAAAGAAGAAGGAAAACCCTCTTCAAGGACGAATCACTTTCCAACTCGATTGGAAATTATCGTGTTTTCGCCGTAAATAAATTACACGTTACAAGTTTGAATTTCCATCCAACCCTGGGATGGGGTGGGGGGGGGGTTATTCCCACGTCAAAGTAAACTCGACGAGTTAAATAAAAAGTACGCGAGTAGGTGCCCTACGTATTTGAAGAGTCCGTACCAATGTGCATAACTTCGACGGAAATATTTTCATCGTTTTATTATACTCGGGAAGTAATCGAAGTGTGAATTACAACGCACTACGATAATGATAATAATCGTTAAACGTAGCGTGCTGTGCAACTTGTGAAGGGTGGCTGTGATAGCCTCGATTTTCTGCTGCAAAAGTATATTAACAAAATTCTGATTTAAATATAAGGAATTGGAGCTTAGCTCGGCGTACGTTGAACGGAAATTAAAAGTGATACGTGTTCATTGCGAATATCGTAAAATACAGAAATTTTCGAAGTTTCTGGGGATTAGATAAATATGTGTTGGGATTAATCTTTCCGGGTAATTGGATTTTTGAAGCGGGCAAATTTTATTAATGTTGTTTCAGTGCTTCGCAGGCGTCTAACTAGTGGCCAATCTCAGAAGAAAAATACAGGGAAGTCAAAAAGTTAATACAGCGTCACTTCTTCAAGGGTGGAGAGGGCTGTTTTATGGAATAAATTAAAAATTCAATTTTTTGAAGAACCACTATTTTCTAAAAATTTAAAATAATTTTTTTCACATTTTCAAAAACTACGAACTATTGAATTGCCTAAATTGCAAAATGTTTAAAAATTATCAAATTTATTAAAATCGCTGAGGTTTTCTGAAATTCTCTAATTCACAAATAAATTAAATTATGGAATATTCAAAAATTACAGAATTTTCAAAAATCATAATTTTTTAAAAATTTCTAAAAATTGCCATTTTTTCAAAAACTGACAGATTTTTTAAAATTTCTGAACTTTCTAAAATTCTTTAATTCACAAAAATAATTGATTTCCCAAAAATCATCATTTTAAAAAAAATTCTAAAAAATTGTAATTTCTCAAAAACTGAAACATTTTCAAACTTATCAAATTTCTCAAAATTGCTGAATTTTCTAAAATTTTCTAAATTCAAAAAAATTACGAAATTTTGAAAAATCAATTTTTAAAAATTTCCAGAAATTGTTATAAGTTCTTAAAAACTAAAAAAAAATCAAAATTATCAAATTTATCAATATTTCTGAATTTTCTAAAAAAAATTTAATCCACAAAAATGATTAATTTGGCTAATATTACGGAATTTTCAAAAATTATAATTTCTTAAATTTTTAAAAAAATTGTAAATTTTGCAAAAACTGAAAATTTTTCAAGATTATCAAACTTCTCAAACTGCTGAATTTTCTTAAGTTTTCTGATTCATAAAAATTAGTCATTTTTCAAAAATTACGGAATTTTCAAAAATCATAATTTTTAAAAAATTGTATTTCTCTCAAAAACTGAAAATTTTTCAAAATTGTTGAATTTTTAAAAGTTTTGTAATTCACAAAAATTGCAAAATTGTCAGTTTCTTAAAAATTAAAATTTTTTCAAAATTATCAAAATTCTTAAAATTGTTTTTTTTTTTTTAAATTCTTTAATCCGCAGAAATTATTCAT